>OY856409.1:706601076-706708576 GCA_963693085.1 Alisma plantago-aquatica
ATGAAACTCAACAGTTTGCAAGGTAAAGTAACCCTCTACATGTCAAAAGTAACCAACTTGAAAAAAAGTAACCGAAAATTTTATTCGGTTAATCAGTAACCTTGTGGTTTCAAATATTTACCGTAAACCCTACTGAAATATGATTGGTTAATTTGGTTATAGTTAATTGGTTAGCGGTTACTCCGTTGGTTGATGTGGTTAACCAAATAATACTGTTATATCAATGTTGCTCGAAACTATGCATTAAATTATGATGATCAATAATGGTAGAACACTACTATTGCAAATAAATATAAAGATTATAACGTTTCACTACAAGTTGATAGGGATATAAATGGAGAAGTTCTATTTTAGTTAAAGTACAACTATGTTGGTTGTGTTGGAAAATATTCTATGAATAACATTGACTCGGTTAATTCTGTTTACAAAAAAAAAGTTAACTCGCTCAATCAACTGTTAAACCAATTTAACTAAAAGAAATTAAAAAAAGTGTCCAATTTAACCAAATTGTCTAATTTTACCATAGCTGAAGTTATCATTCGGTTAATGAGTTGATCATTTACAATCGAATGATGTTCACCCCTACTTTGGGTAGCACTTTGTGTGGAAGATAATTACACACTCGCCTAAGATCATAATGATTCGGCAATTAAGTATGTTGTCATGAAAGAGCAAGTACGTGTTTGGCTGTGTGCTATAAAATATCAAATTGAATGTACCATTTTCTGATGCCTATTAATGAATAGAACCACTTCAAGACAGATTGACCATTATTTAAGATCCTTTTTATTCGCTCAAATTGTCATGAAGCAGACTTGTGGCACTATTGTTTTGGCATTGTTAGTTACCAAACATGAATGTCTACCAAGCCACATGAATGACTGACAATTTGACCCATTTATTTAAAAATGCTTATGCCCATCTTATTTTGGTTGTAGCAAAGCTTATGTAACTCTCATTAACTCTTCTTGCTAGCAATGCATGACTAATCCTTTTGGGGCATCTCTCCCATAGGACACTGTTTGCCTTTTGTCCTCGTTAACCCTTCGGTATATATCCCCATAAGCTTCTCTCCACTCCAGTGCAACCCCATAATCACCCATGTATATCCGAGTTGCTATGGTTCACATTGCAAGTCTAGCTTCATCTACTCTACTTGAGGATATCACCTTCATCTGCCCTACCACTCATGACTAGGGTATCACATGTCCACCTACTCTCCATCTACTGGAAGGGATCCACCTTTGATAGTATTTGTAAGAAATAGGATATAAGCCCCTTTTGCTCTTAGTTACCAGGACCGAATGCCTACTAGCACCAAATCACATGAAGGGCCAACAACTTGGTCCATTTCCCCAAAATATGCTATAGCCCATGCTATTTGGATATGACCCAAACTTATATAGCTCTCTCTAGTCTCTACTCTTTATACTAGTGATGTAGGACTAAACCTCTTGGGGCCTGCTCCCACTAAGATTTTGCTACACATTACATATGCAAGGACACACTTCGAGATGCCAGATTTAGATGAGTTGTTTAAATGGTAGACCATCATATTTGAAAATGACCTCGAGTAGTCGACTAATGGTATAAACCATAACCACCTAATTGGAGACTGACTATGGGGTTGCAAAGGGTGTCAGAAGCTCAGGGGAGGAAATGGGGCCTTGTGAGATAGTTGATAAAAAATTGCATCTGATCAGAGTTATTGACCCAAATAGGCACACTTGATTAATATGCCATGCACTGATGGTTTGAATGTTAGAACCTTATATATGAAAGCGACATCCTAAGTAAGTAGACGATCACTGGTACGAAATGACACCACAAAAGTGGAACTCAATGTGTTGACTGTCACTGGCTTTGGGTTGCGAAGGAGATTGATATGAAGAGGAATTTGTTGGATCCTAGGATGGGCGATATGCTCTAGGGGGGTGAATAGAGCTAAAATATACTTAAACAAAATTCATTAGACCTTCAAGATATATCAGAAGATAAGGTTGCTAATATGAGAAATTTGATGTGCAACTAAATATACATAGCAAGGATGAGAGAGATTGAACATGCACTAATTAACAAGCTATGTAGGGTGGTTCCAATATCTAAACTAGGAGATGGTCAGTCCACTACCTAGAGAGGTCAACCTCTAGGATTTCTTAACCATTGCACTCTTATATTCTTTTTTTGAGTTAAAAGGAGACTTAGTCTCCCCCCCTCTCTCAAACAGGTGCCAGAGCCCGGATGACCCAAGGGATTGTAAATACAATGCGCAACAGGAGGTTTCGAACCGGGTCCCCCGGGGAGGACAAGCCGGACCGAACCATCTACGCTACACTGGCCGAGTTATTGCACTCTTATATTCATCATAAGACATACAATACATGACCTTCCAAAGGACTTACTTATCCAAGCCAAGAGTCATCAACCTAGCCAAGGACTTACCCACTTTGCAAGAAGTTTTCTGCCTTCACCAAGGACTTACCCACTCTTGCACAAATCTTCGGCCTTGAAGGAATCACCCTCTCTTCTTGGATCTCAGCCTTTGACTTCACCTTCGCCAAAGAGATGCTTTCACCAAGGACTTCCCACTTGAGCAAGGAGTCTTCTGCCTTCACCAAGGGCTTACCCACTATTGCTCCAAGTCTTCGACCTTGCCTTCTTCACCAATGGACTCCTTCCCTTGTTCTTCTTCACCTCTCTTAGTCAAGAGAGAGAACCTTCATCTTCATCTTCATGGTGGAAATGAGAGATTGGGAGGTGGTGGAAGTGAGAGCCTCACAAGATATACATGTAGGACTAGCCATAGTTGTCTCTAGGCGGCTAGGCGGTCCTTCCCACCTAGGGGAAGCCTAGGCGTTTCTAGGTGTTCTTCGTATTTGTTTATATTTTACATATATATAAATGATTTTGTGTATACATTCAGTTATATTCATATATGTACATCATTATGTACATTTGTATTGCTTATCCCTATGCTTAATCAATCATAAATTCACCTACATCACGCCTATCACGACCTAAGATAGACCTATTCGGCCATAATTTGGGACCTAATTAACTCAGTCTTACCAAATTTAGCCAAAGCCAGACCGATTTTGGCATAACATGACTTAATCAGACTTAACTTCCCCTAGTTTGTCCTACATTGACCTAAACGTGCCCTAATTTAGAGAAATCAGATCTATTTCCCTCAAATAAGACATTTTCACCAAATCAGACATCTCCCGTAAATCAGACCTAATCTGCCCAAGTTAGATCTGATTTGGCCTATATTAGATGTATATCTTCCTCAAAATAACTAAACATGATCTAATTTGACCAAATTCCGACCTAATCTATGCTAATTTTGTCTTCAAGTGTCTTAATTTGGGCCTAAAAGCCTTAGGGATCCACTTTCGATATCTAAAAGCCTAGGCGCCAGGTTTAAGGCGGACCGCCTAGAGCCTAGGTGGCCTAGGCAAGTGTAGGCGAAGCCTGGATAACTATGGACTAGCTCTCTTACAAATCTCCTACTCACTCTAATGGATGTAGCAAGTGATTAAGCTTAAGAGAGAGAGGAGGCTGTAGGATGCACTCAACTATAGAATATGAACCTTCATTGTGCTTGGCTAACCATAGAATGAAGCCCAAGGGGTCCTATTTATAATTGGGGATGCCTAGAAGCCTTTGGGAACACTTAAGGACGAATACTAGCTGTTTGGGGTGTTGCAACAGATATTATTTCGAGTATTGCAACACTGCAATGTTAGAAACACTTTTCTGCACTTTTCCGTACAGTGCGATCGATCGAGTTTCAATAAAGTTAACTCAAACAATTGCACTATATGACAAAGTGGATTTGAACAAACGACCGAGTTTGTCCTGTATGAAACTCGACCGATCACTTAAATTAATTTTGTAAAGTGATCAAGTTCTGTGAGTTTGCAGCTCGACCGAACCATGGCATTTTTAAGATCAATTAAGGGATCGGTCGAGTTTGTAACTTGACCGAAAAACAACCTATAATGAATTTTGGAAATTGTCATTAAAGTGCTTAAATATTCGATTTAAGTGCTCATGATTTCTTCTATGCTTAATTACAAGTTGTACAATCATTACAAGTGATTTACAACATGATTCTAATGGTTTTACATCACATTCCACAAAAGTGCATTTGCATTGATTTTGACTGTCTTTTCTCCAATTTGAGATGCGAAGGTTAGGGCATTTGGAGTGTGTCTATACCTAATCTAAAATCACTCAAGTAGAAGCATTAGACACAAATAATTGGAATGGTTTAGTCATCATCAAAACAAGGTTTGGTCGATTTGGGCCTAGAGTCAACATTGACCTAGAGTAAACAGAATTGAAGAGGTGGTTAATGAGCTGGGTTGTTCCTGGCCTCCTGAGTGCAGTGAGAACCTACTTGACTAATTGTTGAGGATGTGGCCTGCAAGGAGGGTCTGTGGATGAGCGGGGTGGGGGGACGGAACACAGATGGACATGAGAGTGCAGGGTGGACCATAGTTGTTTAGGCGTCTAGGTGTTTCTTAGGGGCGCCTAGGCGGACACCCATGTTTTTTACACGTTTGCTTTTTTAATAAATAATGTTGACTTTTTTTGATAATCACGTTCATAATTTCCGATATGTAAATATCAAATTATGACATCGTTACATAGTATTACATAAAATATAGGCTAAATCATACCTAACACGATCTAAACTAGAATTGATTGGCCCTAATTTGAACCCATTTGATCAAAATTTGATCTAGTTTTCCCTAAGTTGGCCTAAATCAGACCTAATCTTGTATAACATGACCTAATAGACCCAATTTCTCCATAATTTTCCTGTATTGATCAGATGAGACCAAATTTGGCCAAATTAGACCTAATCTTCCTGTGTTAGAACTATTTATCCCCAAAACCCCCAATGACGGGATGCACCAGAGGTGTTCCAACTGTTCAATCAGAGGAGTTTAGGAGAGACTTTTATTTTTGGATGACGTGGGAACCACCCCCGAGGAAGCGCCACGATTGTGACCCCCCTGGCGGCATAAACCCCCGGCTTTCCCCTACTACCCGCACATCAGGGTCAGCAAGGTAAACTCACGCAGAGGCCGAGGTGCGTGATGAGACCAAGGATCGCTGAAGCTGCACAACTGGGGATTTGAACCCGGGTCCCTACTCTGGGGAGCTCGGTCCTTCTCCACCGTGCTACAACCCCCTCGGCAGTTTAGGAGAGACTTGACTGAGAAGGAAAGTAGCTAAGGAGTCTCAAACAGATCCAAAATGGGAAAAATCATACTTGTTTTCCCCAAATTAGACCTAATGTGCCTAAATTTGACATGATTTGACCTAAATCAAACCTAATTTATCATGATATGGCCCAATCAGACCTGGTTTTACCCAAATTTTCCCTATGTTGACCTAAAGAAGACCGAATTTGACCAAATCATACATATTCTCACCAAATCAGACCCATTTCCCCCAAATCAGACTTGTTTCCTCCAAATCAGATCTTATCTGTTCTAATTTGACATAATTTTGCCTAAAATCAAGCCTAATTTTACATAACATGACCTAGTCAAACCTAACTACCCTTAGTTCGCCCTATATTAATCAAATTGAAGCCTAACATTGCCAAATCCGACCTAATTCTTCCAAATTGGACCCCCAAATCAAGCCTATTTTTCCCAAGTCACACCTAATTCACCCTGATTTGACCTGATTTGGAATAAATCAGACCCATTTCAACCATAAAGTTACTCCACTTGATCAAATCCAGACCTAAATTTTGCTGAATTAGCCTTTAAGTTGTTTAATTTGGGCTTAACAGTCCTTGGGCGGCCAATTAGGTCACTTAAGGGACTGGGCACCCCGATTGAGGCGGGCTGCCCAGAGCCGAGGCACGCCTATGTGCCGCCTAAGCGGGTGCCTCTAATAACTAAGGGGTGGGCACAGTTTGAACTGCAAACTAGAACAATCAACATGAACAGAACCACAATTATAGGCGGCCACTTAGGTCACTTAAGGGACTGGGCACCCCGATTGAGGCGGGCTGCCCAGAGCCGAGGCACGCCTATGTGCTGCCTAAGCGGGCGCCTCTAATAACTAAGGGGTGGGCACAGTTTGAACTGCAAACTAGAACAATCAACATGAACAGAACCACAATTATAGTGGCTCTGTTCTATTTGGTTTCTACAGTTGACATCTGAAGCTGTTGTTGCGGAAGTTATCAGGCATGTGATTGCCACACATATTGACATGTATGTTCCATAATAAAATGGTTTTTTATTTTTTTATTCTTATGAATTGTTATTATCTTCGATTAACTAATTCTGATATCTTCTATAAAGAACAAAGATAAAAGAAATCAATAAAAAGAGATATGAAAAAGTCAACTATTTTTATTCTTAATTATTTAACTTTTCTCATATTTTCAAAAATGCAAAAAGTTCAAATTTGGTTGGTCAAAGATTTTTTTTATATTATGAATTATTAGAGGCATAAGAAAGTTAAGACACAATGATCAAATGAAATCCTTTTTTACTAATTTCTAATGAATCCTTTTTGTAATTCCTATAAAATGAACTCCCATTGATAGAGAGTTCCTGATTACTAATCATGATTAGGGATAGAATACAAAAATATCTAGAGATAAAATCAAAAGTAATTATCCAAAATTGTACTTTAATTTTTGGAATTTTGATTCAAAGGAAGGAACCCATGGAGCTAAAATAACTCACTCAGAACCATGGAGCAGGACTTCGACTTCAAGTCAACTTCGGCAGGTGTGGAAGTGGATGTTTGTGGAAACTTTGAGGAAACTTCGAGGATTTTTACAACCAAACTTCGATGCATCTTTGACAAACATTTGATTTCGTGATGAAAATTGATAGATTTCATCCAGTCTATCTTAAAAACTAAACATATGTTTATATATAGCCATCCATACATGTTTACATGTGTAGAAGAACATAGTCACACACAAATGTACAAGACATCATCTTAGTATCAACTTCGAAAGGCATGGAAGTGGAAGTTTGTGGACAATGTAGGGAAACTTTAAGGAAGTTTGAACTAACACTTCGACGCAAAATAAGCTAAAAAATAGTGAGATTGTGAGGGAATTTGGCATAAAGCATCAAATGTTTGGTAAACATATATTCCATCTATAATTTTCTATATGAAATGGTTAGAGCTGAAATTTGTTTTATATATGTTGTGTAGTATCTACAGAAATCCTAATTGGATCACATTCTAGAATTAAAAAATATGAGCTTATTTCCAAATACTTCAATTTGTAAAGAGGGGGGAAGTAAGAGAGCTGAAGTGGTATTAGGTATACACCAAATTTTGCAAAACCCGTGGAAATCTAGTAGAGGAATAAACTTATCATTACCATGGTTGTATAGGCAGTCAGGCGACCATGCGTTCCATATGGACGCCCAGGCAGCCTAGGCGCCAGGCGGAGGCCCATGCATTTATATATATATATATATATATATATATATATATATTGCATATATAGTAAAAATAGTACTTTCAAAATGTTGGATTTGTAGTACCCAAGTTTGAAAAAGGCGTGAGGCGTAACGAGGCGTTTTTGTCTTGGCGAGGCGAGGCGTAAGCCTCGAAGCGGTCGAGGCGTAAGCCTCAAAATGTACCGAGGCGTTCCTATATTTATATATATTTATATGTATTAATATGTTTATATATATAAGAAAATATATATACAATGTAAGTTAATACAATTGAACAACTACATAACAAAATCACATTACACTACCTGTTTATAATCTAAATTTAAACAGCTGGAAAATAAAAGCAGTACAAGTTGTACCCAAACAGTAGTATTTTAACCACAATTTGTTTGTTTATTCGTTTGAATCAAAGGGGCTAATGGAAAACCCATTGGGCCAGGCCCATATGTAGTTAAAATGAACCAGGAAACATGTATTTTGGGTTGCAGCTTGAGGCTAGCGCCTCACTTGCGCCTCTTTGCGCCTTGCAAAAAATGAGGCGTCCGCCTCTTGGATCACAGGTGAGGCTTAAGTCTCAAGGCGCCCTGGGGTGCGCCTCGCCTCGAGGCGTACGCCTCTAGCGCCTCAGGGCGCGCCTTTTTTTCCATGGTAGTACCTTTTTAGGAGATATTTGCCATTTTCCTTTATTGGGCTTTTGTAAAGACGATTTGAGTTTATCACAAATTGATTACTCATAAATCAGAAATGTTAACTATATTTGTATTTCTATTCATGACGCAGTAAATTTACAAAAAAAACAGTAGATTAATAAAGTCAATAGTAGACACGTTAAAACAGTACATTAATACTAATCAGTAGATATAAATACAAATCAGTAGATAATAAATACAAATCAGTAGATAAGTAAATACTAATCTGTAGATTAATAAGTACACATCAGTAGATTAAATACAAGTCGGTAGATAAAAAAACTCAAACATTAGATAAGTAAATAAAAATCAGTACATAAATAAATACAAAGCATTAGATAAATAAATACAAATCAGTAGATAAAAAAACTCAAAGCATTAGATAAATAAATACCAATCAGTAGGTAAACAAATACAAAACATTAGATAAAAAAGTACAACTCATTTGATAAACAAATATAAATCAGTAGATGGTTAAATAATTTAAAAAGTAGATGAACAAATACAAAGCCCTAAATTTAAATAATGTGATGAATAAAAAATCAGTAGATGAGCAAATCAACAGATAAGTAAATACAAATCAGTAGATAAGTAAATACAAATCAGTAGATACATAATACAAATCAGTAGATACAGAAATTCAAATCAAGGAATGAGGTTTCGACGAAATTGGCGAAATTTCGCCTAAAAATTTCGATTTCGATGGGATCTGGTACCGAAACGTGCGACTGTGTCGATTTCGATGATTTCGATGAGTTTCGCCAAATTTCGATTATTTCGAAGAATTTCACCAAATTTCGACGAATTTTGCCAAATTTGGATGAAAATTTCGATAATTGCAATCCTTGTTGTTTTTTGAGGAGCAAAGGGGAATTGGAGTTATTTCACCATTTAGTACTTATACATAGTATATACTTATAATATATCATAATTTCATTGCATTTCCCTAATATTTGCTATTCAAATTATTAAATACTTATGCAATGCATGCTTTTTTAGTTTCTGCAATGTAGACGACATGTATCCTAGTGGTGGTTTATTAGACGAGGTGTGAAGCGATCTCGTACTAACGTTTGCCTGGTTGAAATGCATTAATTTTGGCTTTTCAAAACAATGGAAGAACCAACCTGGGGGAGGGGAAGTACAACAACGTTGGGGCTTCGACGGGGGTCCGTGGGACGGGGTGGGGGGAGGAGCGAAGCGGAGGGTGGAAGGGGAACAAGCGGGGTAGAGGAATTGGTCGACTCATCGGGCTCATGACCCGAAGACGGCAGGTTCGAATCCTGCCAATGAAGGTGCTAGGAAGCCAACCACGCAAACAAATAATGATTTAGCTTGGAAACATTGCACTAGTGTTCTTGGGACGAACAGAATGATTGACTATTGAGTCAATATCAACAACAAACTATCAACCCAAGTAAAATGTGTGGGAATGCCCTACATATCCAATATTTGATATTATAACACAAATTAGTACATGCATGTATATAGCTCATTCTTGCACGATTGCATAACATAATTCCTTCATTTTCTCATCGAAACCCTTCATCGAAATCCTCAAGAAACAGGACAGTGCCCTTACCTCCCACATGAAGGACCACCCCCCAAGCTACCCCCACATAAAATTTTATTGCATAAAACGATGCATTTAGGTGTAGAGATCACACCTGTAAAATTTCATAAATTAATTTGTTCATTTTGGCGTCGAAACGAGCACGGTTGCATCTATCGAATTTTTTGTCGAAATTTCAAAAAATTTCGGTTTCCATGCTGTCAAAACGGCATCGAAATCGGATACCTCGTTCCTTGATTCAAATCAGTAGATAAGTAAATTCAAATCAGTAGATAAGTAAATACAAATCCGTAGATACATGAATTCAAATCAGTAGATACATAGATTCAAATCAGTAGAAACATAAATTCAAATCAGTAGATAAGTAAATGCAAATTAGTAGATAAGTAGATACGAATCAGTAGATAAGTAAATACCAATCATTATATACATAAATACATAGCAGTAGATAATTAAATACTAATCAGTAGATAAGTAAATACAAAATCAGTAGATAAGTAAATACTAATCAGTTGATACAAATCAGTAAAACTAAAAACTTAGTTACATGTATTACTTCTGGGCGCCCAAATTGTGGCGGGGCTTGGGCTGCCTAGGTGTGCCTAGGCGCCGCCTGGGCGCCCGCTCCCGCATGTACAACACAGATCATTACTCTCTAGTTAGAAACCAAGGAAATGGTCTATTCAATGTCAAAAATGGTTTCCTACTATTTCTTTATGACTTCACTATGTGTGCAACAATAATAACTACAAAGATCATCTAGAAGATGAGAGGTTTTGAGCTAGCTGAGTCAATTTCATCACCAACTAGGCTGAAGTCATTGACACATGTCAACAAGTAAGCAACTAACGGGGCATGGAAGTTTACTAGGTTTTGACATCGACAGGCGTAGACATATGTAACATCGACGATATATCGCTAGATGTCGAGGATGTTTAGTACCATGCTCAGAACACCTTTTAAAAGATTACGTAGTACGATGAGGTCGAGTAAACCCTTATGGTAAAAATACTCAGCGGCTTGTGAACCGTCGGGTAATGTCTTATTCAATGTTTTGTTCAATTACTGTTTTACCCGCAAATGCAATACATGCATTAGGTTCAGCAATAATGACATCCCCCAACATACCAAAACGGGCTGCAACCCCACCGGTTGTAGGATAAGTAAGGATGGGTACATAAAATAACTTTTTATTCAAGTGATAATCGTCTAAAGTAGAAGATATTTTAGCCTCATCTTTCATTATTCCTATTTTGGTCCTTGAACATGGATATTTTGGATATCCAATCTCAATCATTAATCACGAACGCTAAACCAAGGTATACCTACTTCACCATTCATCCAATAAAATCCGAAAAATAATAAATGTAAAAAAGTAAGTGGACCTAACCAAGCTAGCACAAAAAGAAAAGAAATGAAATGTGGGGCCCAAGGCAGGGGTCACTTGCCACTGGATCCTGCAACCATGGAGGCCCGATTGCAGATAATTGGGTGGTTGCAAATAATTGGGTAGGACTACGAGCAGCTACAGTGTATACCTGCAAAATGGGACCCTGATTCGTGGACCCTCTCCACTACCAGGTCCTCCACCACCGTCACTACACCACCACCACCACAACACACACTCTCTACTCATGCTCGCAAAATTTTCTGCCTAAGAAGGCCCAGTCCAATCACAGCTGCCCTACGTGGCTAAATCCTTGTGAGCAACATGAAATTACATGTGCTGGAAAATTTGAATAAATTGTAATTTTTCATCTTATTTGTTGACACACCATAGTTTTGTTAGTTTTTTTTTCAAAGATAGTTATTGATTATAATATATTCAGCTTGCTTTGGTTCGTCGCCATTTTCCATAATCTCAACCTTTCTTGGGTTATTCTTGTACCTAAAAGTATAGGTGCGGAATTAATTGTGGATTATGGGCCTATTAATGTGATTAATCTGTTCATTTAGATCCTTGGTAAGATGCTAGCTACAACCGTAGTCGATGATAATTTTTTTGAAAGTACATCTTATCTAGGAGTTGTAACTTCAGACAATTTCGTCTACAAGAGATGTCACTGAATTAGGACAACTAAGATGAAAGCTTAAATTCAGAATTTGCTTAGATTAAGGGTGTCTGTGCAATAAATTTGTTTGATTATGGTTAAGTAATATTTCTGAAGTCATCTGTTAACTGAACTGAAACCAACCAGTTATTCCTGTTTCCTTAACCAGATATTCTGATTTGGGAATTAAAAATTCTGGTTGACCAGAATCACCATATATCAAACAAAAAAATACAGGTTGCGGATTTACAATGGTCAGATTTGCTCTACATCTTGCTAAGGCACAAGACAAAATATACGAAATACCAAATAAGATATACTGAGATGGGTCATTTTTCTTCTCTAAAATCCAGCACACAGCAGACAACTTTCTGGCTGTCTGTTCATATTCATCTTCCACGTCAATATAAGGCATATTAAAACATCATCCATTTTTTGTACTTTGTCTCCATATTGCATGAAACCAAGTTGATTATCTTAAATTTTGTCGTTCATCTTGATCCATGTTCAATAATCCTTTTGATAAGCTTCCACAGTCCGTCTCTTTTAAGTTATTAGTAATTACCGTTGTAGTTAGACTATCTTGGTCACCCTTGCTTTTGTAAATGAAAAGCAAATATTTGATCCGTTTAGCATCCACCTTTTTCATTATTTATTGAGAATATTATATAATACTCCAGCTACTATGTCTAAACTTGCATCAAAATCTCTACTTGTTTATCGTTACTTTGCCTCTCTAGTCACTCCTGCTTTCACTTAGCCTCTCTAGCCACTCACTTGCCTAAAATGAAACTGGTCATTTGGTTTGGTCTTACATTTTTATTTATACTCTGTAATTCGTTTTCCAAGCTTTGTTAGAGTATTTTATCAAAAAACTTTGTAGATTTATGGTCTCATTGCCATCTTTTTTCTTCTAAATGTGAAACAATATTTAGCATATTTGTAGTTCTTCATAATCACATTGAAAATATCAATGCCAACGCTTGCCTAAATTTGTTCTGTAGGATTTCACCTGCATGACATTGTTGCCTTTTTTATTTTTTAACGCCGTTTCCTATTTGTAATCCGATATGCAAATGCTCTTTTTATATTCCTCCTTTGATAAAGTAGCTCTTACAATGATCCTCAATCTTGTCATCTTTTATGAGAAGTTGAAAATCTTTCAGCAGTAGTTGGGCCAGACAAGGGATGACCATGGTAGGAGTGGATGGAGGAGGAATTTAGGAAGGGTCAGCAGGGGTCTTGAAGGGCCTTTGCTTATGGAATGAGGTTGTAGGCAGTCTTGAGATTAAGCGTAGATGGTGGTTTTTGCCAGTGGCTGTTTATTCGGCTCTCTCCTTTTTGGATTCTATTACATGTAATTGGCATATGTGTGACCTCAACTGATGTCAACTACCAACTTATGCACTGCACAGTAAACCTTACTCAAAAAGCCAATATTCTGACTCTGCTTGCATGTGCACGTGACGTATTCATGGCTTCAAACATGTATTGAGTGTTAAGCTGTTTGACATCATTCCATTTTTGTTCTGCTGGTATTTTCACGTTATCTGGCTTTCTAAGATCATTTTGTTTATATCTTTCAGGATCCCAGTGAAATTATGCCGGTTAGTGGAAAAGGCAACGACATTCCATCCGAGGAGAAAATTTCAGACGATGAACCTGTTGTTTATGCGAGTAAGCTGGTATGTCTTGGCTGCCGCTAACTTGTCATATTGTACTCTATTAATAAATGTTAACAGAAAAAGCTGTTATACCAGGAAGCAAAAAATGCTTTCAAAGCTCTGTTGGAATCTGCAAATGTTGAATCTGATTGGACATGGGAACAGGTATGTGGAAATGCTCATTGACCTATACTTAAGGTAAGAAGAATACATGCTTAATAAATGAACTCTTGATCCAGACTATGAGAATAATTGTCAATGACAAGCGATATGGCGCTCTAAAAACTCTTGGGGAGAGAAAACAAGCATTTCATGAGGTATCTATATTGCATAACGTCTACCTTTTTCATTCTCCATAAAACCTGAATCCCTGTTAACTACATACTGATTTTGTTGATTTTATTGTCATTACAGTATTTGGGACAGCGAAAGAAACATGATATTGAAGAAAGACGTATAAAACAGAAGAAAGCCAGAGAGGATTTCACTAAAATGCTGGAAGTATGTGATTGTTGTTGTCTGTTTCTCTTTTTTGGTGATTGTGTTTTGATAATTAACTGGGTTTTGGTAAATGTAGGAATGCCATGAGCTTACGTCATCTACACGGTTTAGGTTAGCTCTATGTATCTTATTTAATGACTGGACTGAGAAATGTGAATCTAACATTGCCACATTATTTTGACAAAATTTAAATGATGTTGAATTTCAATGTCCGTCTTCAGCAAAGCTGTTGCTTTATTTGAGAGCGATGAGCGTTTCAATGCTGTTGAACGGCCACGTGATAGAGAGGATCTTTATGAGACCTACATGGTAGAGCTTCAAAAGAAGGTTCGTCATTTTTCTGTTGGTTTTTGCCTACGATAATGATAACTTGTGAAGAGTAAGTATGCACATATTAGGAATATCAATGAAACATCTGAATTCAATATGGTTGCTGCATCTTCGGTCGCTGGTACAGCAGTTGAATTGAACTTGAGTTTCAATGCGCATGAGTGATTGAGTTGTGCTAATTCGTTCTTTCTGTAGAATACCGTTTTGTCGAAAGTTACTTTTCGTGATTATGATACCTTTTTAATGTAACCAGATAGATTTTATGATGTTGGAATCTCCAACATTAACAATTTCCCGCTCGTGAAATATAACTCTTCATTGGAAGATTGGATGATTTTGATGGAATTTCGTGTTTCCACCAAGAAGAAAATGGGAAGCTCGTCTTACAATCAATTACCCTCTATTGTTTGATCAAGTAGGGTGACCGTCTAATGTAAAACTACAGACTAACTATTAAAAAGAGACGAAGCAATGGCTAAAAGATAATTCTTATTCATCAGCTGTCTCTCTCTACATGGACGCATATAGAGCCTTTATATAGGCTTCCAAAAGAAAGACTAAACGGGCGGTAGCCAATGTGGGACTAAACCACTTGACTTTACAAGAGCCGAAAAATGAGAAAAAGGACATAATACAATAAAGCATGCTAATAAAGCCTAACCAATGACACGACGACACCTACACTCATAAGTGCGTAAATGTGGGGCCTGTCCTACATCAACTCCCCTCGGCTGCAAAATACTTGACTCTGTCGAGTCAGCACTGAGGTAGAGCTCAAGAAGATTTGCATCAATGCGGCGGAACTCCTCGATGATCCAGGTGGTGTCTATTAAAGAACGACCTCTCCAACGAACCAAGAAATGTTGTACGGTGCCTTGGCTGGTTAGGACGGTCTGGTTGTCTAAGATGATGTCGATGCGTTCGGGCGGTTGTTGAGGAAGTCGAGGCAGAGGCGGTAATGTCGCTAAAGACAGTGGAGCACAATGACGATCTGAAGAAGCTCCTGATGGTTGCAGAGGGGGCTTAAATGTACCACAATAAGGAGAAAGATCCTCCACATTGAATACTGCACTAATGCCCCAATATGCTGGCAAATCCAGTACATAGGCATTGGGTTCCTGTCGACTAAGTATTTGGAAAGGTCCAGACGCTCTGTCATGAAGCTTCTTGAAGGAATTTTTGGGGTAGCGTTCAGGACGCACACGTACTAATACATAATCTCCCACATTAAATTCTTGAAACCTGCGGTGTGCATCGGCGAATCTCAGCATGCAAATCATGAATTTGCTGGGCAAAGGTCTCAAAAGTGTGGGAAGTACGGTCAGTAGTGGACAGAGGTAAAAGATCTATAGGTTGGCGAGGTTTGTATCCATTAACAACTTCAAAAGGACTCTTTTTGGATCGATTAACAAAACTGTTGTAAGCAAATTCAACAATAGGTAGCAATACATCCCAATTGCCTAAACGCTCACCAACAAGACATTGCAGGAGGTTACCCAAACTCATGTTAACCACCTCAGTTTGACCATCAGTTTGAGGGTGAAAGGCAGAAGAGAATTTGAGGTTGGTACCAAATATTTTCCATAAGGTCTTCCAATAGTAGCTAACAAACTTAACATCACGGTCAGAGACTATGGTGGTAGGAGTCCATGTAGCTTGACTAACTCATTGAAGAAAAGGCGGGCGATATGAGAGGTGTCAAAAGTCTTACTACATGCAATGAAGTGGGCCATCTTTAAAAAACGATCAACGACCACGAACACGGAGTCATGGCCACATGAAGTGTGGGGAAGACCTAAAATAAAATCCTTACTTAGATCCTTCCAAGGCTAATGGGGAATAGGGAGGGGAGTGTAAAGACCCGTATTTTGTCTTTTGGTTATGGCCAATTGACAAGTACGACACTGAGACACAATGAGAGCTACGTCACGTTGTAAGGAAGGCCAATAAAATGTCTGTCACTAGAGTGGTGGTCTTATCCCTAACAAAATGGCCAAGGAGGCCACCATAGTCACACATTCGGTATTCGGGATACGTTTGGTTGAGTTGAAAAATTGGAAATTCGGTACGCCGAAAATTCGGGTAAAAAGCGGTCCACGTATTGTAAATATACGATCAACGATTTGGGAAAAAAGTAGAGAAAAATCGGAGGATATATACATATATTGCATATATCTTGTATGTATATATATGTTTTGTACACATATATGTACATATACATTGCATACATATATCTATATTTATCACATACATATGCATACATATATATATGCCGACAAGGAGTGGCTCAAGTGGTCAAGCACGGTGTCCCCTAACAAAGGGACCCGGGTCCGAATCCCAGTTGCCGCCTTGATTTACCACCCTCCCTGGCGTTCGGCTTCCGCCACGGGCGTGGGAGAGGGGGAGAGAATGCCTCTCTTAATCCCATATATTACATACAGACACACACATATGTGTTGACACATATGTATGCACTCAAGCTATGTTAGAGTCTTAATCAGTATAATACAAGAAAAGAACGTATAAAGGTCAGAATGAATAGTCGCAAAGTAAGGACATGTGGAATATTTCTCTTTCAGACGGTCGAAGGCCACAACTTCATTGCTCGTAGACTGTAGACTGGTCAAGCAACGGCTGAGAGCGTTTGTGGCCTTGTTCTCAACACCTGAACGATGTTTGAGAACAAAAGTGTACTCCTGAAGAAACTCACACCAGTTGGCGTGACACACACTTAAATTCTTTTGGGAATTTAGAAAGCGAAGGGCCTGATGGTCAGACCAAAGGATTAACTCTTGATGGAGAAGGTAATGCCTCCAATGACGTAGGGATTACACAACTACGTTGAATTCTTTATCGTACGTGGAATATTTACGGTTTGCGTCATTGAGTTTCTCACTGAAAAAGGCAACAGGGTGCCCATCTTGACTAAGAACACATCCATTGCCAACATCGGAAGCGTTACGAGATACTTCAAACGGAAGTGAGAAATCCGGAAGGCAAAGAACTGGGGCTTCGGTCAACTTAGTTTTGACAGCCTCAAAAGCACGTCTTGCACATGGCGTCCACTCGAATTTGTCACACTTCATTAACTCAGTGAGAGGAGCCATAATGGTGCTAAATCCTCGAATAAAACGACGATAGAAAATAGTCAGCTCGTGAAAGCTACAAAGCTCAGAAATCAAAGTGGGTTGGGGCCAATTAGTGATGGCTTTGACTTTGGCCGGGTCAGCCTCAATGCCAGTAGCCAAGGAATAGGACTTTATCTTGAAGGAACGAGCACTTCTTTGAATTGACATACAATTTCTCAGTTCGAAGTGTGTCGAAAGTCGGAGATGAGTTAGGTGTTCGTCCTTGGTCTTAATAAAAATCAAAATATCATCAAGTATATCACTAAATTTTTTCCAATGAATGGTCGTAACACATGGTTCATGACTCGCATGAAGGTGCTGGGTGCGTTGGACAGGCCAAAAAGGCATGACTAGCTACTCATATAATTCGTCTGGGGTTTTGAAGGCAATTTTCCATTCATGGGACTCCTTTTCACGGATCTGGTGATAATGCTACGGGGGTCAATCTTGGAGAAATAGCGGATCCCGTCAACAGATGAAGCATGTCGTCAAGGCGTAAAATAGGAAATCGATATTTGGCAGTGATTTTATTGATGGGTCGACAATCTAGACACATTCGCCAACTACCATTCTTCTTGGGAGCAATGAGTGCAGGAACCAGACAAGGACTCTTGCTCTCTCGAATGAATCCTTTGAGGAGGGCATCAACCTGACGTTTCAATTTAGCATGCCCAGTCGGGTTCACAAGGTAATGCAATCGGTTAGGGAGCAAAGACCCTGGTATGAAATCAATCTCATACTGAAAATCACACAAAGGGGGAAGCTCAACTGGAAGTTTGGTGGTTGTCTTGTCCTTGAACTCGTCGAGAAGGGAGAAGTTCTGGTAGGGGCTGAAAAGCGGACACGTGAGTGGATCTTTGATTATAGTACATACATGCATCCTGATTCTCAACTGGCTTCTTCAAGCTCTCGTTGAGTGACAAGGTGTAGAGAGTGCTGGGATTTGGAGGATTGGGGGTCTGGTGGTGGACTATTTTTAATAGGAGAGATGAATCAAGTAGGTGGTAATCGTATGTGTTTGCCTTTGCGCTTAAAGGTATAAACATTGGAGCGTCCCTCATTGTGGGCATATAAGTCATAAATCCAAGGACGACCAAGAATGGTGTGACCAACATCCATAGGAAACACACCACACTAAACATGGTTTGAATAAGCACCTAGAGTAATGGGCACAATGCATCGTTGGGTGATGGGCAAGCTAATTTGGTTCATCCAATGGACTTTATGTGGTTGAGGATGGGGCTCTGGGCGCAAGTCCGTGCGCTTCAATCCATGGGGTGAAATGATGTTTTGAGAACTGCCACCATCAATGAGTAGTTTGTAGCTTTTACTAGCATGTTTGAAGAAGGTCTGGAAGAGAGTGGTGCGTTTCCATTCGTCCCCTTCCGAAAGGGCAACTAAAACATGCATTACCTACAGATATGACAGATCATAATCATATTTGTAATCCGCGTCATCATCAGAAGGTTCAAAGGCAGGAAAAACATCTTCGTATTGAATGTGATCCTCAGGGGTGGTATCGGAAGAATCAGAGGACACAAAAAGAGTACGACGAGGGCATTGGGTAGCTAGGTGAGTCGTGCTGTGACAATGAAAGCATTCACGACCTCGTGAAGGAGGCCAGACAGGAGCTGTGACTACCTCCTTGCCTTTACTGGAGGAAGGGGCTGAAGAACTCTGGGGAAGGACCACGAGAAGTAGGCTGAAGATAACTCTCTACCTTTTCGGCACAATGAAAAACATCATCCAAGGAGTCATAGTGTTGTAACTCCATTTCTCGTTTAATGTCAGCGTGTAAATGGTGCACGAAACGAGCGGCTAGTTGCCAATCAGAATCATTGTGAATACAACAATTCTTAGCCTCCTCAAATCGTTCCATATACTCTTTGACATATGATGACCCTTGGCTAAGGGCCATCCAGTCAGAAAAAAGTTGTCTTTGGTATTGGGCGGGAACATAGCGCTCGCGTAGCTTAGTTTTCATCTCATCCCAAAAGAGGATGGGAGGTTGACAAGTACGCTCCATGTTGCACTGGACACCTTGCCAATATCGCTTGGCTGACCTTTCGAGTTTCATCTAAACAAACCTAATCCGTTTAGCGCCAATCATGTCATACCAGTCGAAATAATCTTCCAAACTAGCAATCCAGTCCAGAAAAGCTTTGGGATCAACTTTACCATCAAAAGTGGGGGCATCTATTTTAACTCGTCGAGTGATACCATTGTGATGGGATGGATGATGTCCCGGGTGATATTGACCGTATGGGTTGTGGGTAAAACAGGTCCGCGACGGGGGTTATGAAAATATCATGGCTAGGGGCTCGAGAGTCTCGAGGATGAAGTGCCATTGGAGGATGCGGGCCTTGCGATGGTGCCCATGGTTGGTGTTGAGGTGCATGAACAAATGGTGGAGCACGAGGAGCACGTGGAGGGGGATGTGGCGGTGGTGTATAGCGTGCTTGTGTGGTAGCAGTTTGGGATGTGTGATGGTAGGGTGGTTAATAGGGGTGTGGTTCCACTTTTGGGTGTTGTGAATAAGGTTCATGTTCGGCAAACGATCAACTTCTCCATAGGGGTGGTAGGCAGGGGGCTCCTGGAGTTGTGGTGGACAGAATTGCAGAGTAGTAGGGTTCATGGGGCCTTGTGGTGCATTTCTAGGATTTGGTGGCATCCTATACCCCATAAAAGGTGCCGAGTTCTGACCCACCTGTAGTGTATGCGTTTGGCGAATAATGCGAAGCTCAGCCATGATGGAATTGCATGATCGACCCAGAGTCTCAAGGGTAAACAGGGGTTGCGAAGACGTAGGTGCTGCTTCCAAAGTGGGTTCTAAAATTGGGCTAGTAGACCTACGACCAAACATAATGATTTGTAACGAAATAGCCAAAAATTTATTGTGCCAAATGAAAACTTAGTTTTGTAATGAACAATGCAAAACAATTCAAGAAAACATTGCAGACAAATATATGATAGTAAGGTAGTGCACCGAACAAGGGAAAACCTTTCCAAAATTAGGACTTGGCAATTTTTTTCTGGTGGAGGAATCAAAACTCCCTACGGACTCGTGTGCGAATGTACTAATAATGCAGAAGATAAGCAAAAACACAATAAGCAATGAGAAGATCTTACCCAAAGTGATGACAATCAGTGCTTCCTTGCCTTTGATATGGATGGAGAGAATTACCTCGGGAGGAAGTGAGATATCTGCCCCCTGACTCTACGCGGATCCAACCGGGGTTGCTTACTAGCGTCATGGGGGGGCCGATTGTCGGCAGGGTAGTGGTTGGCTGACCAAAGGGCAGCGGCAGCAACAGTCGACGCCGACAACAGCAGGCAACGTCGGTGACGACGCAACAAGCAACAACAGAGGTGGCGGTAGGCAATGGCGACGACGACATCAGCGGACAACGACGGCTGCAGCAGCAGAGAGCGGCACTAGTAGTCAATGATGGCAGCTGGGCAACAACGAACAACGGTGGTGACATCAACAAGGAGCAGCGGAGGCGGGTGTGATTGGTGGAGAACGGAGGCCGTTACAAGGCAGGTCCTAACCCTAATGCTTTTAGGTTGCCACTTCATGTAAAACTACGAACTAACTATTAAAAAGAGACGAAGCAATGGCTAAAAGATAATTCTTATTCATCAGCTGTGTCTCTACATGGACGCATGTAGAGCCTTTATATAGGCTTCCAAAAGAAAGACTATGGGACTAAACCACTAGACTTTACAAGAGCCCAAAATAGAGAAAAAGGACATAATAAAATAAAACATGCTAATTAAGCCCAACTAATGGCACGATGACGCCTATGCTCTTAAGTGCTTAAAGGTGGGGCCTGTCCTACATCACCGTCCACTGTCAATATGTTCTATACAAAGTGCCATAATGGGGACAAGCTGCGGACAAAAACTTGGTCCTCATTTGTTGGGGCATGTGGCAGACGCAACTAAGACGCATCTAGCTGTTTCGAGTCTTGGATATGAGACGTAGATCTATTGACTTGTTACAGACATGCCATATGCTGACACGTTTATTTTTTGCATAAATCTATGTTCGTAGGCAAAAGTAGCATGTCCAGTGTTTAGCTTAGCACAATTTGTTGCTATATGTATTCACTTGGCTGCTCCTATCTTGACATTGTGCTGTACTACACTCATTAAAATTGTGCATGCTCAAATTGCCTTGCCAAGAGATTCCTTTTCCATGTTCTGCTCTTAGCCTCCCTACTCCGCATCTGCTTTGGAGTTGGTCTTCTCTGTGCCACAGAAGAGCAGAAGCTCTCATCATCTTCCACAAGGACGGTCACTTCAACATTATTTTCATATTTTGTCTATTTAAGGCATCAATGCAATAGAGGATTTGGCTGGACAGTTGGTTTAATGCTCGAATATATAGTTTGTAAAGAAAAGAAGTTTGTCTGGATGGTATCGTTGCCATTGCTCCTGTTGAATTTGACTACATGGAGTATGATGGATGCAGAGTGATACAATTTCTCGTATCTAAGGGTTAACATAAAGTTGATCTGTGTCTATTTGAGGGATAGTGTGAGGTGGCTTAAGCCCTCACTGAATAATGCTAAATCCTGTACATGATACATTGGGACTTTTAACTGGACTAATATAGGGATGAGTATGTACAGACGTGTCCATGTGGTTCTGCTGTTCCCCATGAAGTTCTTTGGGAGAACTACTACATTATGGACACATATAAAAAGGTCACAAGACTGCATGTTTCTTAATACTTATACTGGCTCGCGAAGGAAGGGGAACTGGAAATGAGGTGTGCTTCCAGTTGATGTATGGCTGCACCATCTATGCTGGTGTGGTTGGCGTCATTTTGCATTAAGAGTTGGACCTGTTTGGGAGAGGGAAGTGAAAAACATCACTTCAACCATCCAGCTTGATCCACTGTATCTTTCACCAATGTTGTCCTCTCTTGATGACTCACGAGTCATGGTTGTCTTCAGCATTAAGACAGTCAATTTCTGGACTGCGCAACTGTGAGTCCATAGGGAGCAGTCTACATTTGACTTCTTGTTTTTTTATCACCATCGACACAATTGGAAGGAAAAATATCTCCCAACAGCTGACTGAAGGCTGTGCTGCTTCAGATTAGGCTAGAGATATAAGCCATCTTGAGGGGGTAGACGGAGATTCAATGGATTTATGAGTCTATGATCAAAGACTCCGTGACTTGGAAGTCCCGAGATTGGGATCAAGCTAGAACATATGGATAAAAGGTCGTTTTCCTGCTTGCAGAAAACCCTTTTTCGACAATCCACTTGATTTCAACTACTTGATTAGGGATTTATAAAAGACACGTCAAAATAGTGTAGTAGTTCGAGAAGTCTCATCTAGTTAGAACCGAGAAGCCCCGTCCATTGACGGTGGAAACAAAGTGGGTGAGGCTATGGATTGGGGGTCTTGAATTTAGAGCTTGGAAATGGATTTGTCAGTTGTGGTGGAGATTTCCGGGCCAGTCATTTTGTGAATTCGTTGAGAACCAGGCAGGTAGTGAAGACCCATTTTGCATGTTGTTGGTAGGGGTTGGGTTGTCTAGATTAGTGAGCAGCCAGTCTCCGAGATCCACTAATTAGCTAAATAATCTTTTCATATGCCAATTTTCCGGTATTTTCTTTGTTCTTTAGATGTAAGTTATAATCTTTCTGCTAAACATATACAATCTGTCATTTCTTAAATATGGTGTCTGTGCAGGAAAGAGCGAAGGCTGCAGAAGAGCATAAACATAACATCAAGGAATATAGAGAATTCTTAGATTCATGTAGCTTTATCAAGGTATAGCTTCTCTGGTAATTTGTTACTTGTTTTTATATAATTTTCAATGAAACAGTCGTACTGTTTACAACCTTGTAGGTTAATAGTCAATGGCGGAAAGTTCAGGATCGTTTAGAGGATGACGAAAGATGCTTCCGTCTTGAGAAACTTGATCGCCTAGAAATTTTTCAGGTAATAACTTCATCATCTTCTTTGCAGTAATATCAAAAAACTTATTCCAATTTGACGCAGGAATATATTCTTTACCTGGAAAAAGCAGAAGAAGAAGAAAAGAAGCTTCAAAAAGTTAGTTGTAATACTGTTATGTTTGTTAAGTCAATTTTTATGTTTAACTGTAAATCCTCATGTTTGTCACTTTGTGCTCTAGGAAAAACAGAGACGGTTAGAACGTAAAAACCGAGATGAATTTCGCAAATTACTGGAGGATCACGTTGCTTCCGGATTGCTCACTGCTAAAACACATTGGCGTGATTATTGTGTGAAGGTATACAATTTGTTAACGGAAGGGGTATCCAGAGAAACCTTTAGTAAATACTTGATATTGAGAGTACATGCTTCCTTATTTCTTGTTATAACGTCTATCAGATTAGAGATCTGCCAGCTTATCTGGGTGTCGCATCAAATGCATTAGGCTCAACTCCTAAGGACTTGTTTGAAGATGTTTTTGAGGACTTGGAAAAACAGGTTCACTTGTAGTAACCTTTCAGCTGTACTTTTCTCACTTAGCTACAGGAAAATCTAATGTGGTTTCCCTGGCAGTATCATGACCAGAAGGCACAAATAAAAGAGTTAATGAAGGCAAAAGAGGTATTTACTGCTTTCATCTAAACTTCTCTCGTATTTCACACTCTTTGTAATCCTTCCTCCTTCCCTCTAAACTGCAGATTAATATAATGCCAACATGGACATTTGAGGACTACAAATCGGCATTAATGCAAAATGATGACTGTGAAGGCATTTCAGAAATTAACATGAAGGTGTGTGATACCTTGTTTTGCTTGAATTGTGTGTTCATGAATTTCTTCATGTTGGAGGTGTTGACATTTAATGCAGGCTGTGTAGTAATGTATACCGTGTTATCTTCTACAAACAGTAATGACCCTTTTACTAAGTTAGTATGTTCTAACTACCAAACATAATCATGCTTTATAGTTCTGTGGATAAGTAAAGACTAGACCACTTGTGATGATCGTCTTGCGCAACCTTGGTTTCCTAGATTTTGGTTAACACGTTTCTCCGTACGCAGTTGAATTTTGCTGTTTGATGTCCACTTGAAAGTATTTCTAAGTGATTCCGTTGTTAATTATGTTATTTCATATTTGTTGAAAAGATATTTGCAACTGCAGATTTTATTTCAGCGTATTGTACTACAAAAGGACCAAGTAGATAATATATCACTAAAATACATTTTTCATTTATCTGCTGCAAAACCATGCTGTCCTTTTTTGTTCCAATAATATAATGCATTTGGTGATTCCAGGGTTTTGCTTGTTTTAAATAGATTGAGAGAGATTTCACATAAACCCAAACATGTTTACACGAGGCTCCTATATATAGGAGAATTAGATAAAAGATTGATTAAGTGAAATACTTAAGCTAAGTGGTACTTGGGTCCACTTAAGTTGATTATAGAACAAGCAAGGAAACCATATGTGGACCTGAGCCCAATAGATAATGCCAACACTTCCTCTAAAGTTGGATACTACACGTCATGGAATCCCAGTTTGTGACACATGTTGGAATGGGGCTGGAGGTAGTGGGGTTTGGTGAGAATATCAACCACTTGTCACTGGTCTTCACATGAGGCGCGACAATCTTCCTTGCTTTAATGAAATCACAAACAAAGTGACGGAGCACCTCAATATGTTAGTATGCTCATGAAATACTGGGTTACCGACAATATGAATAGATGCTTAGTTATCATGTTGAAAGTATTTGGAGATTATACATGGATTCCAAACTAAGAAAGAATGGCTAGGACCCACTGTAGATCGTAACATGCATGTGCCATTCCCTATATTATGTCTGCATGCTTGATCTGGCAACCAATGTTTTTTTATGCTGCATGCCACTGGATGTTTACCAAGTTAGATGCAAAAACCAAAAGTGGATTGTAGGTCTTAAGCGTCACCTCCCCAATCATCGTTGGCATATCCAAATACAAAGATAGTTTTTTCCTGAGGATGTCTATAGAGAAGGCTTTTGATAGGAACATTCTTCTGAAAACCGCAATGCACGCTGAAAAATTCTCTAGTGACATTGTAGGGGGTGAATTCATATGCTGACTGATCGAACCACTTGCATAGGAGATCTTGCCGTGTGATAGTCAAATAAACTGAGGAGAATGTCATTCACTTATTCTTGATATGGAGCTGGTGTAGAGGCCAATCTAGATGAGTTGCAAGAGAAACTGTAATGCAAACTGAGGCAATCCCAGTGACAAACGAGAATGTATGAAAGAAGTCAATTTTATAAGTATATGTGAAGCTTTTAGAAATTAGACACACTTTTAAACAACCGACAGAGTTGGCAAACGACTGCTAGACAGAGAAGGCCCATATGCAGCCAACATTGTTCTCACTTTGAGGTGGTGAAACAAGGTCCCATGTGTGATTTATGTGCAGAGCCCTTATCTCATCCATCATCACCACTTTCCTACTAGGGTGCTGAAGAGAATCCTTATGGTTTTGTGGAATGGTGTTGTCAAGGGCAGTGGCAAATGACACGTGTTATGGATGGAAGATGAGTAAGATAACATGTTTCAAAGATATAATGTTTAGAAATACAAGCTTGCTTACCTTTATATTGGGCAATCAACATGTTAGATTGTATTTGAAATGAGGATGATGATAGGGCTTTCGTTTGGGGATCATTAGTGGTGGTGGTGGTGTAGTCTTGATGGCGGTAGGATGGTAGGAATAGGTGGACATGGGAAGGGGTCGATATCTAGACGTATCTATAGAAATACTGTGTTATTTTATGTTTCTGCTATGTTATTTCTTACATGCTCTATTGTATTAGTCCCATATTGCCTGCTTGTATGTGTGTCTCAACTCTCTGTAGCTATATAAGAGAGTACCCTGTACACCTTTTTACTCACTGAATAAACAACTCTTTTCCTATCTATATGGTATCGAGAGCAGGTTACCCTTTTCCCCACCCATCAGCCCACAAGGATGATTCCGGCGTCATGTCTTGGATTCTCAACAGTACCGAGCCTCGGATTAGCTAATTTCTTCTCTGCCTTCATGATGCTAAGGCTATGTGGGATCAACTGTCCCACGTTTATTCCCATCAGGAGAATCCAAAGTGCGTTTTTGAAATTTTCAAATCCTTGGCGAAAAAGGAGTTCTCCACTGACACTTCTATTGATGACTTCTACAATCAATGCTCGGCACTGTGGAATGAGTTTGAACTCTACCACCCTTTGATGGCGGACATCAAAATTGCTCAAAAGCAACGCAACGAACTGCAACTGGTGCAGTTCTTGGCTGCACTTCCTGCCTCCTTTTCTGGTGTGGTTGACCAGATCCTGTCAAGCGATCCGCTGCCGACTCTTCGAGATGTTCTCAAAAGAGTCCATACATCAGACCACTTGCCCTTACACTCAACAAAATGGCGTTGCTGAAAGAAAAAACCGCCACCTTCTTGAGGTTGCTCGCACCCTTCTTCTACACTATAAAGTACCCCAACACTTCTGGCCTGAAGTTGTCTCTACAACATGCTATCTTATTAATCGCATGCCGTCTTCTGTTTTGAAAAATCAGGTCCCGTACACCATTTTGTTTCCTGATAAACCCTTATTTTCTTTGCCTCCTCGCATTTTTGGGAGTACTTGTTTTGTAAAAATTCTTCGTCCTGGCCTCACTAAACTTGATGCTCGCTCGGTCAAATGTGTGTTTTTGGGATACTCCCCTACTCAGAAAGGCTATCGCTGTTTTGATCCTATTAAAAAACAGTGGTTGGTTAGTGCGGATGTGACCTTTTTTGAGCATATGCCTTACTTTTCTACTGATGGTGCAAAATTGTCGGATGACATTTTGGCTACCACACCGTTACCTTTAGTTGTTGAAGAACTTCCTGCTCATGATATGCCTCAAGAACGTCCATTGCAAGTCTATCGGCGCAGGTCAAAGCACATCAATGCTTCTGAAGCCCCGGCCGAACCAAATCCTGCGTCTGCGGTTGATCCACCATCCACTGAGGTATTTTCTGACCTGGATCTTCCTATCAGTTTAAGGAAAGGTGTTCGCTCCTGTACTCAACATCCTATCAGTAATTTCTGTTCATCTGACAATCTCTGTGGTAGCTTTGCTTGTTTTACTTCTGCTTTGTCTGCTGTGACAATTCCTAAATCCGCTGAAGAGGCACTTTGCCATCCTGCCTGGAAACATGCTATGGAGCAAGAAATGCATGCACTTTGTGATCAACAGACTTGGGATCTGGTTGATCGTCCCTCTTCGTGCCAAACTGTTGGATGCCGCTGGATTTTTACTATTAAATATCAACCGGATGGTACCATTGAACGCCTGAAAGCCAGATTAGTTGCAAAAGGATATACTCAAACATATGGAGTTGATTATTTTGAAACATTTTCTCCGGTCGCCCGCTTAAATTCTGTCCGTATTCTGATATCTGTTGCTGTGAATAAAGACTGCCCTCTGTTTCAACTTGATGTCAAAAATGCTTTTCTATATGGAGATCTACAGGAGGAGGTCTACATGGAGCAACCTCCGGGTTTTGTTGCTCAGGGGGAGTCTGCTTCTAAAATCTGCAAACTCAGAAAGGCGATATATGGTCTGAAACAAAGTCCACGAGCATGGTTTGACAAGGTCAGTCAGATCTTGAATACCTTTGGCTTTCGACGTTCACAATCTAATCATTCTGTATTTATTCATAAAACTGCAGCAGTAATTGTCATACTTATTGTATATGTTGATGATATTGTCTTATCTGGCAGTGACAATGCAGGGATACAGGCAACCAAAAAGTATTTAGCACAACACTTCATCACCAAAGACCTAGGGAAACTACGATATTTTCTAGGTATTGAGGTTGCTAGATCTTCTGCAGGACTATGCTTGTCACAGAGGAAATATGTTCTTGAACTCTTGCAAGAGACTGGTATGCTGGGCTGCAAGCCAACCAACACTCCTCTGGATCCCAATATGGATTGGGATGATGATACTTCTCCTTATGCTGATCGTCACCAGTTCAGGAGACTGGTTGGCAAGCTTATCTATTTGACTGTCACTAGAGCTGACCTGGCAGCTGCTGTAGGATTCATAAGCCAGTATCTTGATAAACCCCGGCAATGCCACTGGGATGCTATCTGTCACATCTTACGATATCTCAAAAGCTCTCCAGGGAAAGGTCTTCTGTACAAAAAGCGTGGCCATTGCAATTTATCTGGCTTTTCTGATTCTGACTATGCAGGAAGTCGATCTGACAGAAAATCTACATCTGGATATTGCACTTTTGTGGGAGGAAATCTGGTTACTTGGCGCAGCAAAAAAGCAGACAGTTGTTGCCCGGTCGAGTGCAGAGGCAGAATATAGAGCCATGGCTCATACTGCATGTGAGCTCCTGTGGGTCCGTGGCCTTCTGAACGAATTTGATATCACATCTTCTAGCCCTATTCCTATGTTCTGCGACAATAAGGCCTCCATTTTCATTGCGAGCAACCCCACCTTTCATGAAAGAACAAAGCATATTGAGGTTGACTGCCATTTTGTTCGGGAGAAAGTCCTATCTGGACACATCTGCACTCCATATCTCAGCACTAAGAAGCAGCTTGCAGACATCTTCACTAAAGTTCTACCTAAAGCTCGCTTCCAGACTCTGATTGACAAGCTGGGCTTATTCGACATCTACGCTCCAACTTGAGGGGGAGTATAGAAATACTGTGTTATTTTCTGTTCCTGCTGTGTTATTTCTTACACTGCTCTATTGTATTAGTCCCATATTGCCTGCTTATATGTGTGTCTCAACTCTCTGTAGCTATATAAGAGAGTACACTGTACACCTTTTTACTCACTGAATAAACAACTCTTTTCCTATCTATAGTATCAATAGGAACCAGTGTTTTAAAAAGCATTTGAGGTGCCCGCCTGAGCGGATCACATGCTCAATCACCTGGTTAAGGCTTTGAGCGGGTTGGCAGGCGGCAGGCCATTAAGCGCCCCCCTAAGACCCGCTTGGCCCGCCTATACATCCGCTTGAAACCTTGCTTCGGGCGCCCGCTTATGGCCGCCTATTTTTTGGGCGCTATATTTAGCCTATCTGCTGTACATAATACAAAAATATAAGTCTATAGTAGTATAATAAGTTAGTATGAATATGTGACATTACTGTATAATACATTCTATACTATAATATATTAATATATACACTATGTATCCAGTTATCGGTTGCATAATATATTTCTGTAACTTTCTACCTTATATATAATAATACATTAATACATTATATTCTACTGTTTATATTAATACATTCTATATATTCTATAGTTTACTACATAATGTAAACTAATACATTATATATTTTGTACTGTTTGCTGCCTTATAAATAATAATACATTAGTACATTATATAGACATGGTGTATTCTATTGTTTACTGAATATTAATATGCTCTATATATTCTATTATTTACTGCATAATATAAATTAGCACATTACATATATTCTACTGTTTGCTGCATATTAGTATATAATGTTGTAATTCTATAAATTTACTACAGTAAGAGTAAGAGGAGACTAAAAAGTCTATTTCTTATGTCTTAAACTTGTGTAATTGAACTGTATTTGCTTATCCATTGTTTTTTAGTTGTGGTATCAACTATATAGGTGTTTTATTTTTATGTGTAGGGTGTTTAAACAAGTATAGTTTTTTTTTTGAAAATGTTTATTACATACTAATATGTATACTTTCTACAAAATTACCTAAAAATTTCCGGGCCTGCTTTTTCAAAAAGCGCCCGCTTGGCGCTCAAGCGGCCACAAGGTGCTGTCCGCACGCCTCCCGCTTCCCGCTTTATAAAACATTGATAGGAACAACACGACATGTTGGGGTAGGGTTCTTCTTGGAGAAGTAGAATCATGTTCATGGAAGGTGACATCAGTAGAGACATGCAAGCTGTGACGAACCTCTCTCCCTGTCATCCGCAAGGGTCATTATTTACTTTCTAGATTACAGGTTTAGCAAATAACCAATAAGAATCCATAATTTTACTAAATAAACTGGTTTCATAACAAGATGAAACATTGCTCTCCTCGAAGGAGTTACATAATGTTTCAAAGGGAAATATACTGTGATGAAAGGATATATAATTATCTAACTAAATCCTCCAGAGTTCTTTAGCCATGGTTTCTTTTGTCCCAGCTTCTGGATGTCCATGTCTTCAGATAAGTAATGCAACTTAACCTAAATTGCTGACAATCAAAACACGCGGTCAATATATTGCTATGCTGTGTATATGTGGGTGCATACAAAATATGTGCATATACGTGTAACATGTCAAGCATATACAACATATATGTGTAACATGTCAAGCATATTCAACAATTATTATCAATAAATAAACATTTCATTTTCCGTAAAATTTCCAAATTTCATGTTTTCCCTATTTTGTGGGTACACTAATCCCTTGCTCCATCAATGAATTCTAAGGTTTGATCCAACACTGGATGCAGGGTGACTGTCCATTAACGGACTTGGTTACATCACCCCGTTAGTTTCAGTCATTTTCTCAATGACTGTCCTTAGTCTATTGGGAGTATTATCTCCTTCAAACTACCCCTTAGAGATTGGATATTGGGTTCAGGAAATTTATCTTTATATCAAATTAGACTTAAACTGAGGTTAAGTAGTATTTTCTCACTTTATATGAAATTTAGAGTAATTGTGTAGATCTCTAGAGTCATCCAATTGCTGCCAAATTTTAGGGAGATCTTTATCTTGGCCTTATTTCCAGAAACCGCACGATTATATAGCCAAAGGGAATACGCCGCGCGTAAAATCATTCCAAGCGCTGCGGAGGTGGCTACAGAGCTATTTCTTTGGAAAGCTCCTACTAAGATGGGAAATTCCCCGATAAAGCTTTCCCTTTTTGGTCTTTTCCATCCATTCTCTGGGAAGGTCAGACGTCTTCGCAACGCAATAAGAAAGAAGTAGGAAAGTTGGAAAGGGGGCATGGGGGAGCGAAGCGGGGGGAGAGGTTTTTTTTTTTCATCAAAGTGACAAATAGGAGACACCGGTGCTCAAACGTCCCGAGATCAAAATACAAAATATGATTACTCTTTTCTTGCTGTTCGAGTAATTACTTAAATTAATCCCTCATCACAAATATTCATATTATATTTTCAAATTTGGTATTTATCTTCCTCTGGTCATTATCGCATGTGGGATCAAAGGACGGGTCCAACTAAGTCCATTGGTTACCCTAAACTTGGTGTTCAAGGAAACATGGATAATCCATCAATTAATTACTCAGTTAATTAACTAACTTGGAATCTGCTAGAATTTTAGTTCTCCTTTTGTTATTAACTCAACAAAACTCTTAAAGCATTATTGATTATAAATAAGAGCACACAGTTCCCTGGATTTGGCAGACTTGCACTCATGGACCAAATTGCAAAGAAAATACATAGAATTTTGAGATTTTCAAAGACACCTTATTAAATGCTGAAATTACGTTATAGTAACACAAATACTTGAAAATTCAGGATATTACATAAGTTATTGGTACCGGGGTTGAAGCAATGTTTCCCTTTTTACACATGACTACCCTAAGAAGATGGCTTTTAGGCACATGGTGAAAGTTTGTCGGCCTTCAAATCGATGTGATCCAAGAAGGCGACACATCTAAACACCCGTAGATCAAGAGGGAAGGGGTTCTTCTAAGGGCGAGGAACGTAAAAGAGACTTTTCCCTCGAAGATTAGATGATGGTTGGCAATCTATGAGAAAGCAGGTGGTTGAAGCCACTTTAAGTCTATGAGAATGTTTGGTTAAGTGAGCCTGAAGGTCAAAGACTTCAGAAAGATGTTGGTATTTACATTCGACGATGCCATTTTGTTGGGGAGTGTGAGCAGATGACATCTAATCTAATAGATCATACTGACAACGTGACAAAAAGGAGAGACGATGCCTTGAGTATATTCAAGGTCATTGTTGGTATACTTTGTTACAAAGTCTCTGATTTTATGGAAAAGTTGTGATTTTTATAATCTTTTGGTTAGCCAAATATCTCCTCTAATAAAATGTAGTTTTCTGACTTTTCACGTTTTTTTCATGATTTTTAACAATGTACACAATTTTTCATGAAGTTTCATGATTCTTCATGATTTTCTGATGTTGAACTTTTTCCAACAGTTTTTCTGTTGTTGAGCTTTTTCCAAAATGTTTTCTAATGTTGAACTCTTTCCAAAATATTCTGATGTTGAGCCTTTTCCAAAAGTTTTTCAAAGATAACTACTATGATGAGTTTTTTCCACAACTTTAGTGGCCCTCTTATGATGTTTCCTAAAAGATTCAACTATTAGTTATTCCTCCATCTCCTACACCACTATGTAAATGCTTCCTCTGTCCATCCTTTTCCAAAAGTTTTTCAAAGATAACTACTATGATGAGTTTTTTCCACAACTTTAGTGGCCCTCTTATGATGTTTCCTAAAAGATTCAACTATTAGTTATTCCTCCATCTCCTACACCACTATGTAAATGCTTCCTCTGTCCATCTTATATAACTATACTCTCTCCATGTTAATGGAATCTTCCATGTTATGTTATACTTGTATACATACATCTACATTTAGCATGGAATAAAATTTCAATAGAAATTTCGATTCCAACGGCTACCAACCTTTGAAATCGACGTTCCAACGTCAAAATTTACTGTATGTAATTTTATTAAAAGTTTGAACTTTTTTACGAAAGCCCCCTTCATTTTATGGAATGCAAAATATAAGATATAATTGTCATTGTATATATATATATATATATATATATATATATATATATATATATATATATATATACAGAGAGAGAGAGAGAGTCCATTGATCACGGAGAGACTATTTTTTGCAAGATGTAAACCATTGATCTTCATTGTCATACTATAATTAGGCTACATACAAATTTTGAGCCCATTTGAATGAGTCTAAGTCACTCATCCGAGGGCAACAAAATCGACGCACGAAACTAATTTGAAATGCATAATTTTTGCGGTCTTTATAACATGACCTATAAATATCCAAATGTGCTCAAATTTTTTATATGAGTTATTCACAAGATGATTAAGAAGTTCAATGGATTAGATTTTTGAAAAAATTATTGCATCATGAAAAACTACTTGAGTGTATTCTGCTCCGAATACACTCTAGCCTGACTCTCTCTCTCTCTCTCTCTCTCTCTCTCTCTCTATATATATATATATATATATATATATATATATATATATATATATATATATAGTCAGGCTAGAATACACTCGAGTGTACAGATCGCATGAATACACTCAAGTGTGCTTGCATTTCAAGACTATTTTTTGGAAAATGTAAACCATTGATCTTCACCTTCATTCTATAACTAGGCTTCATACAAATTTTGAGCCCATTTGGATGAGTGTAAGTCACTCATCCAAGGGCAACAAAATCGACGCGCGAAACTAATTAAAAATGTATAATTTTTGCAGTCTTTATAACATGACCCATAAATGTCCAAATGTGCTCAAATTTCGCGTATGAGCTATTCACAACACGTTTAAGAAGATCAACGGATTAGATTTTTGAAAAAAATATTGCATCATGAAAAACTACTTGAGTGTATTCTGCTCCGAATACACTCAAGTGTATTCTAGCCTGACTCTCTCTCTATATATATGAGTCAGGCTAGAATACACTCGAGTGTATTCGGAGCAGAATACACTCAAGTAGTTTTTCATGATGCAATATTTTTTTTCAAAAATCTAATCCGTTGATCTTCTTAAACGTGTTGTGAACAACTCATACGCAAAATTTGAGCACATGTGGACATTTATGGGTCATGTAATAAAGGCCGCAAAAATTATGCATTTCAAATTAGTTTTGCGCGTCGATTTTGTTGCCCTTGGATGAGTGACTTACACTCATCCAAATGGGCTCAAAATTTGTATGTAGCCTAGTTATAGTATGACGGTGAAGATCAATGGTTTACATTTTGCAAAAAATAGTCTTGATATGCAAACACACTTGAGTGTATTCATGCGATCTGTACACTCGAGTGTATTCTAGCCTCTCTCTCTCTCTCTCTATATATATATATATATATAATATGTCTACATTACATTATTAAATTTCCTCATGGTAACAATTTTGTTTCTTTTCTAGAGCCCCACAACCAATACCACTGTATGATATTATTGCATGTTTAGGTGTATTTTTGGTATGCAGTTTATCCTGGTAAAATTCATGACTTTATTCCTTTATTTGGTTGTCGAAATCATCTGTACATGTGTCTGTACCTTTTTGTCCACATGAGAAAAGTTATCTAAACTTCTGTCAAACTTTCTATTTCTGACTATTGGAATCGACGTCAAAGTGGACATTTTAAATTATGACATCTAGAGATGTATACATGTATACTTATATATCATATAGATCAATGTTTTTTAAAGTGTAAAGTGGTAAGTGTGTGGACATCACCTTGTAACCGCTAAGTGCTAAGTGGGCGCTTAAGCGGGCGAGTTTTGAAAAAGCGGGTTCTGATTTCTATAAACTTTTTTGCAAAATTACACACATATGTATATAAATACTATACTTTTTGGAACTTATATACATATTCATACGCTCTACAGTATACACAATATTAAACACCCAAAAACACAACTATAAAACAATGGTTATAGATATATATGCTGTATTACAAAGCGGTTTGAGTGGCCAAACCCCTCAACCGCTAAAATCAGCCCCTAGGCACCAATTAAGCGGTTTGAAGAAAATCGGCCGCTTTTTGCCCGCTTCACCCACTATTTCCCGCTTTTCCCCCACTTTTTACCCTCTTTTTTTCCGCTTAAAAAATTGTTGTAAGCATGTAACATCAATTAAATTATATGGTCCTAAGTAGTATTGAATATAGTGTATTAAATTTATATACATTATATGTTCTATTATGTACCTAGCTCTAATTTAGCATGCATACTTTGTATGTAAGCTGTAATAATAGGGTACTTCTATATTGTATCCAAGTAATTTATATGTAAAGAATGCATACTTTGCGTTGACAAGTGTGTGGGACACTGTAATCATTGTATATTGATTTATACACCCCTTGTCCTATATATATGCGAGAGGAGGCAATTACAAGGAAGCAAACTAAACCCTAATTGGCCAAGGCAAAGACGCCTGTGTACATAATAAGACTAATTAACCTAACTAAATAGGCTAATACTTTCTAACACTTCCCCTCAAGCTGGAGTATGGGTGAACGCTTGTCTAAGCTTGGAGTTGCATGACTCGATTAAACGATAAATGATAAATGAAAAATAGAGATGTCACTCCCCATACTGAAATTGTTTCTCCCCCCTAAAACAATACTTCCTAACTAAACATATGATGATGCCTCTTTGAAATGTGTTCTGCAGGTTGGAAATGCTCAAGCTTTTGGATAAGGTTTTACATTTGAAGTGCATCTGGAATGAAGAAAATTTGAAGCAGACAATTATAAATACCATGACTAAGCCATCTTCCCCGGAGAAGAATGTGTGAGCGGAATATGCAGGCATCGCGGAGGCAACGATGTCGATGTAGCGGTAGTGGAGTCTTCAATTCGTCTGAGAAGCGTAGCCAACTGGAATTAGCGTAAAAGACTATAGACGTGCATAACGTGGCACAAACACGCTGTATGAGGTGCTAAAGTGTCATCTCAACATGTAGAAGTAGTAGATGCAACTCAGAGAAGACGTAGCGAAATAGCACAATGAAGATTACACCAGATGGATTCTTGTAGATACAAAATGCACATGATGGATGGTGATGAGCTGCTGATGTTAAGAAGCACCATTTATCTCGTGGGAATGCAAGATCAACTGAAACGTCATCAACACCAAAGGGAACTAGAGGCCGGAATTAGCCGCAACAACTTCTGTCCCGACATACATAATATCGTACGAACGCGAAAGGTTTGGTGTCAATGCTGCAACTGTGAGATTCTTCAACACCGTCTCACATGTAAAGTGATGCTAAGTGGTAATGACGCGTCACAAAGACATCAGGAAAGCAGATGTGTTGAAGAATTCGAAGCTCCATGAAGATATCCTAGAATATATCGCTCTCATCTCTGTCTCTCTCCTCATATGCTCTCTCGTGTTCTTCTCATACTCTCTTCTCTCTCTCTGTCCTCTAATTTTCCCACACACCAAATACGACGAGAGTGAGTAGATGGTGTGGAAAAGAGAAATATGACTACCACACGTGGAAGACATACACATGATGGATGAGAGGGTGGGAAAGAGAAAAGGTAGAGCAAGAGGTGTAGTATGTAGAGAAGAACATAACAGAAATACAATCAGAATAAAAACTCGATAGAAAGAGGAGTAGGACTATCGAAATGGAACTCGATAGGTAATCAAAGTCAATATGCAAACAACCTGATTACAAGTCGTGTTAGGAAAAAGTAAATGGATATGTTCTTGTGATCCGATTTTTTTGGGCTAGGTCAAAAAAAGTAGGACCCGATTATCACGTGGTATTGGAGAAGAGATCGACCTTTGGAAGATGTCATAACTTGTATTTGAAAGGCGATATGCAACTTGCCGTGTAGGATGTGGACGCGTTGTGTAGATTGTCGGGGGCGAGAGGCAGACTCCTGATGACACATCATGTAAGGTTGCTGACACGCTGTGTAGCTCCTTCGCTCGAAAATGTCTACCTCCTTGCAACACACTGTGTGGGGATCCTACACGCCATGTAGGATGTCGAAGGCGTAAACTAGATCTCTGTTGACACGTCGTTGGATGTCAACACGCCGTATAACTTGCGATTTGGGAGAACTCGAAGATGACAAACTCTCGCCGACACGCCGTGTAACTTGCGATCTGGACGAACCTTTGCACTGCTGAGTGAATTCTAGATTGCTATACGCCGTGTTGGGTGGCCAACACGCCGTATAGGATGCCGTTGAACCACGATCTGACGGTAATTAACGTCGTCAAGGAGACAAAGAACCCCGAGAATTGGCACCATGGGTTGATTGGAATTAGCGCCGTCTTTTGTTCTCCTGTGATTTATGTGAACGTGATGTAGTGGAGGCCTTGCTTGACCACGACCTGAACTGGACAGGAATTGACGCTGTCTAAGGTTCCGAAAAGTGATGTAGCGATGGAGTGATGGGTGGAAGTCGGCTGGGCAAAAGGCGGTGAACATGGTGGCGGTTGGTGGGGACGATTGCTGGGGTGGAAGGCAATTCTGAACTGGCATGGTTGCTTTAATGTTGACGGCTACATATGGAGAACTCGGGGAAAGTGACGACTTGACGATGAAAACTACGAGGGAGACTCGATGGCTACTTGGACCGTTGATCAAAAAGCGTACATGGCCGAAAAGGATGTCGCCGACACATAGATGAAGATCTATGTGAAAAGAGAAGAGTGGCGACCATGGAGGCTGGGATGTGCATGACGAGCGGTCGGCCTAAGGGATGGGGATGGCGGTTGCCTGTAGGCGGGAAGCACACTCTGATACCATGTTGACATGTGTGTGGGACATTGTAATCGTTGTATATTGATATGTACACCCCTTGTCCTATATATACAGGGGAGGAGACAATTACAAGGAAGTTGACTACCCTAATAGACCAAGGCAAACATTCCCATATACATAATAGACTAATTAACCTATTAACTAAATAGGCTAATACTTTCTTACACTTTGATTAAATGTACTGTTATAATATATGACTAATTGACGATATGCAAATGTAAGAATATGTTTGTAAGGTATCTATGACAAGTCCATTGTAAAATGTTTAGCTATGAAACATGTGATACAAAACTGTTGTTGTATGATGTATATACACTTATTATTTTATAGTTGTGTAGGGTGTTTTATCAATGACAAGTGTATTGTTTTTTATATAATATAGCTATCATCATTGTTTATAGCTGTGTTATAAACTATTTGGTTATTTTATATTGTTGTGTAAATGTTTAGATAAGTGTAATCGTAGTATTTTTGATCTCCCAAAATATAGTATTTATATACATATGTATGGAATTTTGCTTAAAAGATTATAAGAAATTAGAACCTGTTTTTTAAGAAATCGCCCGCCTAGCGTTGAAGCAGTTACAAAGTGCCGTCCGCATGCTTACCGCTTTACACTTTTTAAAATATTGGCTATATAATATAGTAAATAATGTACTTATCATAGATAAGACAACTACAAAACAATAACTGTATATACACATTACAAGAATATTACAAGAACAATTTTGCATCACATGTTTACATAGCTAAATAGTACACAATAGATTCCTTACAAATATATTGTTACATTTGCATATCATCAATTAGTCATACATCACCACGAACATTTAATTAAAATATGCATTCTAAATTTGATAATAGTTACATATATTTACTTGCATACATTACAACAATACCCTATCATTATGGCTTACATACAAAGTATGCATTCTAAGTTAGAACTAGGGCTTATCATAGAACATTTAATGTATATATGTTTAATATATTGTAGTCAATAATACATGGACCATATAAATCAATTGATGTTACATGCTTACAACATTATTTAAAAAAAAGCTTGTGAATCAGGCAAAAAGCAGCTGAGTTCTTCAATCCACTAGATTGGCGCTTGTGGGCCGGTTTAAGCGGTTGAGGGGTTGACCGATTAGGCGGCCGCTCAAAATGTTTTTCAATACACTGATATAGATACATATGTATGTGTGTAAACAATGAACATGTTTAGATACCTACACATAAGCACACACAGTCTATATGTCCGACTTATTCTTGATTTTTTCTCGAGCATGGCCAAACTTTGATTATTTTTTTCTCGAACTGCCTTAACTTTGTCGAATTATGACTTTTTCTTGCAAGTTGAATAATCTTTGAATCCTGAATTTGTCACTGTGTTGGTACTAATTTGTCATTGAGATCCATCAACCACATTATAAGATATTTGAAGAAAGCTTTTGGAAAGGGCCTACTTTATAAGAAAACAGATACCTTGATATATCTGGGTTCTGAAAATCTTGACTATGTGTTGGAACAAGATGACACCAGAAGTCCGAATCAAGTGACTGGTTTTTGTTTGAGGATGTATTGCTAGACCCGATACAAAGTATTGATGTTGAGTAAGGGGGTGTTGCCCATGTTGCTTGTGAGTTCCGTTGGGTAAAACAATTACTTAAGACACGGGTTCCCGGATTTAGTAGTCAATCTTAATGTATTGTCCCAACAAAACAACAAAACGTTCATTGTCAATCGCCGCGTAGCCAAACTAGAAAAGGTGGATCACTGCTCTATACATATCGATGATAGAAGATTATGTTGTTGATATCTTCACCTCGACGTTGGCAAAGAAGCCTTTCTGTAATCTCCTTAGTATGCTAAGAACTTTTGATATCATTGCCCAATCTTTTGGGGCGTGATATACATTTATGTTTTTTAAAGTTGTCCACCATGTAATGATTTTAGTCCCAAGTTAGTGGGCTTTGCATGCTTTTCTAACCTCCTACAAAAGAGCACACATCTATGGATAATAAATACATTGAGAGTTTTTAACTATTAATATATCGATTTTTTTTTCTTTTCAGAGACAATCACACATTTATACATTCAAAGTCATTGTGATGTAAAACATATAAAACCAGTAGTCTTCTATTGATTAATCAATTTTGATGTAGCTTTGTGTGCTAGTGTTATTTACTAATTGCATTTGATTATTTTAAATGCAATTGCAGCTTGTATTTGACGAGTTCCTAGAAAGATTAAGAGAAAAAGAGCTCAAAGAAGCAAAAAGACGACAACGTATGGCAGACGATTTTACAGATCTTCTCTACTCTATCAAGGTATACAATCTGCAATGCCTTTGAAAATCAAGTGTTGTGTATCTGCATGCATATGCTAATTAATTCTAATGTTTTAGGACATCACCATGACATCACAATGGGAGGAATGCAAGTCATCTTTTGAAGATTGCCAAGAGTATAGGTACGAAGGCTGTGGGAGTATATACGAATTATATGCAATTTTCAATTATTTTAATAATCATTAATTAATTATATATATTCATCAAATCATATGTTATGCATATAAAAATATATTTATAATGTAGAATATGCAATTATATATAATATTATATGTGAACATTTAGATAGACATGTATGCGATGTTGTCAGGATCGGACCGGTCATCGAACCGCTGAGGGTACTGGTTCCTGGTTAACCGGTCCAACGGGTGATTGCACTGGTTCAACCGGTGACTTCAGCAATGGGGTCATATATATATATATTTAATATCCTAAAATATATACAATATATGTAGATAAGAAGAATATGATCCACTTTAACTATGATAAAGCTAAAAGTCAAACTTATAGAACACAACAACAACTCTTAAATCATGCATCAAAAGAAAATAAAAGAAATAACAAAATACAAATATTTGAGTTCATATTCCATACATTAGTTATGAAATTTGTAAACGGATAATGCAAACAGGAAGAAACTGCAAATGAAAAACACATCGGATAATGCTGACAGAAGTTGGATGGGGGAAAATATAAAAAAAGAGGGTACTATGAACACAACAGAATGGAGGGGAGGAAGACGAAAAACAGAAAAGGAAGAATGATGTATGCAGCAGCAGACCAAACGTAAAAACAAAAACTAAGAAGACAGCAGCAGGTGATTGGGACTAGATGAGGAAACAAAAAAGCAAATAAACACCTGCTGCATTGGAATGTTGGAAAAGAACAGCAGCACGGACACTCCTTCCACTGGCAGCAACAATGTGTATGAAATCACTTCTCCATGGTAATTGGCGCAGCCGCAGCAAGGAGATGTGGACGTTGCAGCTGTGGATCAGAGTTGTAGCCGGACGGCAGGAGAAGATGGGAGAAAAAAGCCGCAGGTGGAACTTCTATTGGGTGCTGGCGTCGAAAGGATTAGGGGATAAACGGAATTGGCGTTTTAAAAGAAGGTGCCAGCAGTAACCGGCCGGTTGGACCGGTCAGTCGGCTGGTTTTGGCCGGTTTTGGAGTGACTACCGCATTTGGAGCCTGACCAGAGCGGTTTTGACACCAGTCCAACTGGCCGGTTCAAACCGGTTTTAATAACCCTACATGTATGACTTGTTTTTGTTTGTTTGTGTGTGTGTGTGTGTGTGTATAGTCAGACTAGAATGCACTCAAGTGTATTCGGAGCAGAGTACACTCAAGTAGTTTTTTATGTGCAATATTTTTTTTCAAAAATCTAATCCGTTGATCTTCTTAAACATCTTGTGAATAGCTCATACGCAAAATTTGAGCACATTTGGACATTTATAGGCCATGTTATAAAGACCGCAAAAATTATGCATTTCAAATTAGCTTCACGCGTCGATTTTGTTGCCTTTGGATGAGTGACTTACACTCATCCAAATGGGCTCAAAATTTGTATGTAGCCTAGTTATAGTATGACGGTGAAGATCAATGGTTTACATTTTGCAAAAAATAGTCTTGATATGCAAACACACTTGAGTGTATTCATGCGATCTGTACACTCGAGTGTATTCTAGCCCGACTCTCTCTCTCTCTCTCTCTATATATATATATATATATATATATATATATAAACAGTAAATTGATAAAGCGTAGGGTTACACAATGTGTGTACCCTGATATATATAATAGTGGAAGAATTACAGGTAGGTCCTTATTGAAATGTAAAATAACAGGACAATAAGTAAAGGCATATATTAACACTCCCCCTTAAGTTGGAGCATAGATATCAATCTTGCCCAACTTGTCCACAAGCGAGCTGAAATGTTTCTTGGCCAGCAGCTTTGTAAAAATATCAACAACCTAATCTTCTGAGCGGGTGAAAGGAGTGCAGATCTTGCCAGATAAGATAGTCTCTCGAATGAAGTGACAAATCAACTTCAATATGTTTTGTGCGCTCATGATATACAAGATTATTAGCAATGAAGATAGCAGCTTTATTGTCACAATGCATCGGAATAGCAGCAGAAGACTCAACCCCGAAGTCTTTCAAAAGAGATTGTACCCATAGGAGTTCACAAGCAGTGTGGGCCATCGCCCTGTATTCAGCTTCAACACTGGATCTAGCAACAACATTTTGTTTTTTACTCCTCCAGGTGACAAGATTTCCTCCAACATAAGTATAGTAGCCTGAAGTAGATTTTCTGTCAATCTTACTTCCAGCATAATCAGAGTCAGAGTATCCTTCCAGAGAACAATGTCCGTGCTTTTTATAGTAGAGGCCTTTTCCAGGTGATTTCTTAAGATATCTCAGAATATTACAAAGAGCATCCAATGACACTGTCTAGGCTTGTCCAAGTACCTGCTAAGAAGACCAACAACAATTATATATCAACTCTAGTAACAGTCAGGTAGATCATCTTACCAATCAGTGTCCTATATTTTTTATTGTCTGGAAACATAGGAGAAGAGTCTTCATCCCAATTAACATTGGGATCCAGAGGAGTATCAGCCGGACGTGCACCAAGCATCCCAGTCTCCTGTATCAAGAGCACTAGAGGTCCTAGACACCTCAATGCCCAGAAAATATCGTAGCTTTCCCAGGTCTTTAGTAGCAAAATGTTTGCACAAGTGTGCTTTAGTAGCCTGAATCTCAGAAAGATCACTGTCAGATAGAACGATATCATCAGCATAAACAATCAAAATCACAATACCAGAAGAGGTCTTTTTTGTAAAGACCGAGTGATCAACCTGTGATCTCAGAAAACCAAATGTAGTCAGGATTTTACTCAACTTGTCAAACCATGCCCGAGGACTCTGTTTGAGCCCATAGATATATTTTTTTAACCTCCAAACTTTATGTGACTCCCCCTGAGCAACAAACCCAGGAGGTTGCTCCATATAAACCTCTTCTTGAAGATCCCCATACAGAAAAGCATTTTTAACATCCAGTTGAATAAGAGGCCAATCTAAATTAATAACAACAGAAAGTAGAACTCTGACAGAGTTAAGTCTGGCAACAGGCGAGAACGTCTCAAAATAGTCAATACCATAAGTTTGAGTGTACCCTTTTGCTACCAGGCGTGCCTTCAGACGTTCCACTGTTCCATCAGGTTGATACTTCACAGCATAAACCCATCTGCAGCCAACATGTTTGCACTCAGGAGGTGGATCTACCAGCTCCCAAGTTCCTCTATCAGCAAGAGCAGTCATCTCCTCTTTCATGGCAGTCGTCCAGGCTGAACTTTGTAAGGCATCATGTACAGTCTTGGGAACAACAATCACAGATATGGCAGCCACAAAGTTACTAGCATGAATACTCAGATGTGCAGTAGAAACATGATTTGCAATATTATGAGAAGTACAAGAACGAGTGCCTTTTCTGAGAGCAATAGGCAGATCTAAGTCAGAGTGTACCTCAGCAGGAGTAGGATCTTCTAGAGGAGAAGATTGGTGCTGCATGGGGGGGTCTTGAGCAGGTTGTGACCTGCTCCTGCGTTTATACACAATAAGTGGAGTAGTAGTTTCAGCAGGTGAAGTATCAGATATGCAATCACTCGTGACAGGCAATGGTGCTGTGAGTATGTCAGAATTCAAGGTATCTCCTTTAGCAGAATAAAATGGTGTATCCTCAAAAAACACCACATCACTACTCGTGAACATTTTTTCGTAGTAGGACTATAGCACCGATACCCTTTTCGGTCCAAGTAACCGCACAAAACAGGTATAACCAAATATCCGTGGAGGTACAGAAAATAGAGGTACATTAGGCTGTAGAACCTGTATAGGAATCTTGTTGCCAATAACAGAAGACGACATTCTATTAATCAGAAAGCAGGCTGTTAGGATAGCTTCTAGCCATAAAAGTCTAGGTACATTAGAATGCAACATTATAGTTCTAGCGACCTGAAGTAAATGTCTATTTTTCCGCTCCACAACTCCATTTTGTTGAGGCATATAGTACCAACAGATCGACAAAATAGTCCAACTTCTTTCTGAACAAACTCCAAAGCATTGTCGGTTCTCAGAATTTTAATATGCATAAAATATTGAGTTTTTTATTTCAGCAAAAAAGAATTTTATTGTAGATAGCACTTGAGACCGATTTTTCAACAGAAACAACCGTGGCACGAGAAAAATCATCAATAAACAGAATAAAGTATTTATTGCTAGACAGACTTGGAACATGACACGGACCCCATACATCAACATGAACAAGATAAAAAATGTTTTTACTACTAATCTGGGATCGTTTAGGATAGACAGTCCTAGACTGTTTCCCTAACTGACATGACTCACACTGGAAACCGTGCATTCCTACACCAAAGATGACATGTTTCAGCTTCTCAGAAGATGGGTGTCCAAGTCTGTAGTGCCACTGCAATGTTGAAACTGATGAAGATAGAGCTGAAGCTAGCGCCAAGTTGTCAGTCCTTTTCAATTCATCCAGATAACATAGGCCATCAGGTCCTTCATGCCCCCCACCAATTTTCATCCTCGTGCGAATGTCCTGAAAAGTACAAGTACCAGGAATGAATGTTGAGACTGCAGTTCCGGCTACGTACAATTTTGCTAACAAATAATAAGTTCAGTGGAAAGCGAGGCACATATAGAGCAGATTTTAACAAAAAGTGAGAAACTATGTCTCCAATCCCAGATACAGCAGTCTTGGAGCCATTAGCAAGCATAACAGAGGAATTAGAGACCGGTCTAGATAAGGTTTTGAAAAGGGACCAATTTCCAGAGATATGAGATGAGGCACCCGAATCAATCACCCATTTTTTTATTACCAGTACTAGGCGAGGGTGCACTGATAAAACCAGTATCACAACCAGAATATGTAGCAGCATGAGCTCCAGTGGCAGCTCCAGAGGATGATCCAGTACGCTTGAGCAGTAGACGCTCCACCTCCGAACGGATAAAGTCAGCAGTAGTGTAACTCGATGCATCAGTGGCAGTAGGCTGTGATGCTACCTCAGAGGCATCATGTGCATCGAAAGCTGCATTGGCCCAGGCCGGCTTCCCATATTTCTAACATTTTTCTTCAATATGATTAGATAGATCGGCCACAGAAACTGCAGAAACGCTGACCAGTCCGAGGACGAGCAGCGTTGGGAGGACCAGAGGGGGCTCCACGACCAGACGAACTCTGCCCCCTTCCAGCGCCAAGAGGACGGTTCTCCTAAAAACGACCACGGCCGCAGCCACGACCTCGGCTGGACATAGCAACAAGGGCAGTAGTATCACTAGTGTCAGAAGGTGACTCAGACGAGGAGGCCGACAGCCGCTGAAGACGCTGAAACACACTCTGTAATGTAGGCAGTGGATCACTGGCAAGAATCTGATCCACAACCCCAACATAGGATTCCGGTAAACCACATAGGAACTAAACCACCTGCAACTCCTGTCGTTGACGTTGCATGGTAGTCAAGTCAGTAGACATGGGATGGTAGGCCTCCAATTCTCCCAAGAGTCCCTTAAAGGCAGAGAAGTAATCAGTAATGTCAGATCCTGAGAAATGTAGACGGGTCAGTTGCTTGGTGATATCTAACTCCTTCTTGGGATTCTGGCTGTGAGAGTAAGTGCTAGCAAGCTGATCCCACATCTGCTTTGTTGTAGGCAGATATAGTAAGGTGACACTGATTTTCGTCTCACTGCTGTTGAGAATCCAGGTCATCATGGTGGAATCATCTTTGACCTAGTCATCATAAGCTTTGACATCCTTGGAGTCGGCATTGGCAGCAGGCATAGGAGGCGGATCATGCGTCAGATGAGAATGTTTCCATTGGGATTACATAAATCTGCATAGAACATACCCAATGTTGGTAGTTGCGCCCATCCAACTTAACAGTTTAACCTGACGACGCAGATCATTATGTGAAGACGCCATGACAGGTAGAGCACCGACACCGAAGGTGAGTATGAACAGGCATGCACAGGCAGAAGACGACCGCCTAATTCCTCAGCTAGGCGACAGTATGCACAGTAGAAAAACTGGACAGACCAGTTAGATACGAGCTACGCCTATGTGCAGCAAAAAACCCGGCGGCTCAAAGGCCTACACGGGCATGCAGGAGTTGGAGTCGAAGAAAATTAGACCAGATCTACAGAGCAAGGTTGGAGGACAGTAGATCCTGGATCAAGTCAGAGGAGAGGAGTAGCCCTCCCGGTGGCGGCGGCAGCAGTCGGATGCACAAAGCAGCGGCGGCGTTGCAGCTGCAGCCAGCTGTTGGCGGCAGCAGGCCGTGCGCGGCGGGCGGGCGGTGCGGCGTGGCAGGGGGGGGCGTCGGAAGAGAGAGAGAAAAGGAGAGGGAGGGTGGGAGAGAGACGACGCCCCTCCGGATCTAGCCCTGCTCTGGTACCATGAGAAACAGTAAATTGAGAAAGCGTAGGGTTACACAATGTGTGTACCCTAATATATATAATAGTGGAACAATTACAAGTAGGTCCTTATAGAAATGTAAAATAACAGGACAATAAGTTACATATTAACAATATATATGGGATTCATTCATTACCCGCACATGTAACTAAGATTTCGGTACCCGTGTGTCCCGAAAAGTAAGTATATAGTTAGAAAAATAACCACTCGAACAAAAAAGTAACTATTGGACTGAAAAGGTAAAATCGGACGGATTACACAGTAAAACTTTTGAACAAAAGATGTAATTGTACGTATGTAACAACCATCACTACTTTGCATGTAATGTAACTATTTGGAAGGTAATGTAACCCGGTTCACCTGTAGAGCAAGAAATTGTAGAAAAGTTAACTATTTCTGGACCGTCGAGCATTAAAAATAAACCCATATATATATTGGACAATAATCCAGTGAGAAACATATCTTGGTGAGAGCATGAGAGGATTTGAATAACTTTGCATAGTGATCAATTTTTTTATAATCTAACTGTATGGATTAAAAATATACCTTATTAGTTACTCTCCTACAAAATTTCATCATCATAGGACTTGTATTGCATCTACAACAAGCAAATACTTTTCAACGCTCAATATTGAGTTTCAGGCTGATTGTTGGATATAAAATGTGTATATTATACATATGGACATGTAAATAATATCGGATTGTAATGATTTTTTGCGGGAAGGTAAATAAAATGATGTTTTCCCCCATCCATGAAGTTGAATATTGAAAACATGTTATAACTTTATAGTTATTCGAATGCCTTATGATCTCACCGTAGCATGTTTCTTACTAGATGACTACCCTATATATGTGTGTGTGTGTGTGTGTGTGTTATACTTTGCTTGGATAACAAGTACTACCTTCTATTTTTTGTAAGAAGAGTTATTAGTACTAGAGGGTGATGAAAAGGTTGAAGAATGTGGTACTAGACACAATATTAAGAAGATGAAGAAGAAATTTAGTAATACAAGAAGAAAGGGACAAATATATAACTGATCCTGCTCCCACATGCCCAAGAGAGTGATTGTTGTGTCCTAGCATCAACAACATTATTGTATGAACTTTCATCACACGAGTCAGAGCGACCACGTCCTCCACCTCTTTCGAGCTTGGTTCCCCCATACTATCAAGTATCAACCCTAATAGTCACGAAATAGTGGTGTAATGCGGTGTGGAGGCTGGTATGAATAGGGATGGCAATAGTAGTAATAAAAAATAATATTCGCGATAACCTTACCACATTTTACACCAAATAACTGGACCAAATGGTTATGGTGTGGATTCTAAAATTTTAAAACCATTGTGTATGGTGCGGTTATGGTTTTAAAGAAAAACCATGGATAAAAACCGCACAACATATAATTCATTATATATATATATATATATATGTTGTTGACTATTATGCTAATCAAATTAGTTTTGTTCTTCTCACATAGATTGCTAGATATCTATTTTTCAATGTCCCTTTGTACAACTAGTAAACATACTTGTGCCCCTTGCATATGAATATATTACCAAACTTGTTTTATTTTTATATAATTTTTACTCAATATTTATATGTGTTTTGACAAACTTATATAGTCATTTGTGTAATTGTGACGGAGAGAGTTGGGCTAAGGAATTGTGTAATGTATCATTGTTTATTTTTCATTGACTTATTTCATGCAGATCTTGAATGGAAACATGTGAACATAACAAAAGGAGAGATGGGTAATTGATGTGAGAATTCGGTTCATTACTATAATTGAAATATTATTTGTTGGCTGAGAGATGTAGTTATCGGTGGGGATAAAATCAAGTAACAAAAATATAGAAAGGTGAAAAGAATATGGGAAGACAAAACTAAGAGGGTGATAATCTAGAAGAGATAATTACATCCATTATTAGCAACAATCTTTCTTCATAATTTCTTAAAATATTCTACCACCCTCCTATACCATTATTTTAGCTTTTCCCCCTCTTAGAGAATATCTTGGTATATTAAATTTTAAATATTATCTTCTCTCTTAATTGAAATAAATATGAAGACTGCAGAAACATAACTTACATTCTGGAAAATGAGGCGATCTTATTAGGAAAGAAAGACTTGAGGAACTGTTCTGAATAAAATAATATTCTTTGAAAAAGAAAGAAAGAATGTATATCTGTGAAGAAGTTTGTATGATAATGTTGTGTTGTTGTATTGATATGTACACTCCTGTCCTTATATAGGAGAGGAGGCTATTACAAGGAAGCACAAAGGAAGCGTACCAACCCTAATGGGCCATGGGCAACAGGCCCATGTAGAAAATTGACTAATAACCTATTAACTAAATAGGCTATATTCTAAGAATATCAGTGTGGGAGACTTAATGAGCTGTTTTTGAAGAGGATAATGTTTGAACTTTGAATGGGAAAGAATGTGTATTTGGAAAATAATATATTGTATTCACTAGTTAGTATATTTATTCGCTTGTACCAAAGATTTGCATTTTTTTGTTATTTAGTATGAACAAAACAGTATTGTTTCAGATTGTCTACGTTGTTATTTTCATATATTGTGTCCAACTTCATAAATTAATATCTAACGTAACTATCATTAATAGAAATTTGTTCACAATGTGGTCCGGTGCAATTAACCATGATTTCTTTGGCGATGCATACATGATTTCTCATATTAAAAATCACAGTGGATATGGTACGTATATGGTGTTTGGTTTTTCCACCATGGTGTGGCTGTGGTTTTGTATAAACTGCACCATATCTCAGCACTGTCGCCCTAAGTAGGAGTTAGCTCACAACCTATTAGAATACAATATGCCAATTTGTATTTTCAAATAATAAATGTAAGTGCTTCCGAACTCTCCCTCAATCATAAATATATGTATTGCCTTATTAGAATACAATTGTTATTCTATAATTCAAAAATAAATAACATTTCATAAAACACCGTCCATGCCCTTTCGTAGCTACGTATAAATATGTGCTTCACACAAATGACATATTCAAATGACTTATTTATAACTAAAAAAATCAAACAAAAATTTGCAAACAACCTCTAGCACACCCTTTCAAATATAGCATGTGTATGGCTCAATTGTGTTATCCTAACATGCACTTACCAGTATCATCATATATGCTCAATAATATGACATTTATGTAGGTTGTACATAAATTATTTGCATATCACATTTTCACACTCACAATGGTCTAGTCTTTTTACACATCAGTCAACATTATGATTTGACGCCATATTTCTTACCAGTCTATATTCACCACCTTAAGTTGGATGCATCTGATTTTATAGAACTACCCTGTCAGTCTGTCAATGTTCTAGAAAGTGCGAAGTGAGAGGTGGGCTGAGATGACCTTGTAGCTGCTTAAGCGCCAGACATACACTTAAGCAGGTGCTATTTTGAAAAGCAACTGCTTTAGTTTCTGTATAATTTATTCATAATTACACACATATATACCTATCTAATCATTTATTTTTGAACTTTTTACATATCTAATCGCATTTAAACAGTGCAAAATTGTTTTCAATACAATTTCATAATATTGTTACGGTGATTCTTAGAATATACACATACAATATGTTTAACAATAACATAAAGTTGAATAATAGAGTAATATAACCATAGGTATGCAATGTATTGCACATTATACCGGTGAGATCACAATACTAGCGCAAATAATTCAAAATACTTGTATTCTACGAACTTACGGTACTAATATAGATAATACGTCTATACATAGTAATGTTACAACAATAAAAAAGACAATACACACACATCTATATATATGTATATATATGTATATATATAACATTATAATGTAACACCACAATTATATGCAGTTGATTACATAATACAATAAAGTCAAATATTGTAATGTAGAGTTGTAGATATGCAGCAATAGTAGACAACCCTATAATATACAATAATATACTAGTAATGCATGCTAACGTGGTAATATACAGTACCATGTATTACAATAGATATTGCTTCACATTATGTACAATCGATATCACTTCACATTATACACAATAGATATCACATATCTATACTTTGTATTTTATCCTATATGCTAGTATACATGTATAGAAGTACAATTAAAAGTGTGATTTTAGAGATGTGGAGGAAGATATCTTGGGCCTAGCTGCTTGCTTACATTATACCGGTGAGATCACAGTACTAGCGCAAATAATTCAAAATACTTGTATTCTACAAACTTACGTTACTAATATAGATAATACGTCTATACATAGTAATGTTACAACAATAAAAAAAACAATACACACACACATCTATATATATGTGTGTGTATATATGTGTGTGTGTGTGTGTGTGTATATATATATATATATATATATATATATATATACAACATTGTAACCTAATACAACAATTATATGCAGTTGATTACATAATACAATAAAGTCAAATATTGTAATGTAGAGTTGTAGATATGCAACAATAGTAGACAACCCAATAATATACTAGTAATGCATGCTAACGTGGTAATATACAGTACCATGTATTACAATAGATATTGCTTCACATTATGCACACTCGATATCACTTCACATTATGCACACTCGATATCACTTAACATTATACACAATCGATATCACATGTCTATACTTTGTATTTTATCCTATATGCTAGTATACATGTATAGAAGTACAATTAAAAGTGTGATTTAGAGATGTGGAAGAAGATATCTTGGGACTAGCTGCTTGCTTACTTTAGGCGGCCAAAGTGGGCTCCTATAGGTAAGCATGGACCTTGCAACACTTAAGCGGGTGCTCGGAATAATTTTTCAAATAATGGTTTGAGTGAACTTTCATGTTAGCATTAAGTTTTAACTACGGTCCTTGATTTTATGAGACGAACATGGTTGTACATCGGTCCAGACCAGACTGGATCAAGATCGTACCAGTCCAAGCCGAAATCCGAGTAAAGTGAAGTTCTTGGATGGATGATAAAAAAAATGAATTGGATAGACCTGACCAAGTCACCAATATTCTTGACAATTAAAAAAATGAAAGAATCATGTATTGGTTTGATTAGTCATTTGCTTTTACTATAATGTTGTAGTGAGCAGTTGCAAAAATATAACATAAGTAATTTATTTGGGTGCTTTGAGGCCTTTACTATTTACATAACCTCCTTTGATATATATACGACTTTATTCATTAATATGTCATCATAGTTAAGAATATATTTTTTATTTCCAAACATTAATGCTAAGGTAATTTCTCATATGACATGATGAAATTCAACTATAGTCATCTATATCTATGTGACTTGAGCTAGTGGCAAAGTTCAACAAATGTTAACTTCTAAGCCTTGAGTAATAATGTATTAAAACATGATGTTTAGCTTGTACCTTCCAGAAATGATCATTATATTGTTCACTCCTAGCAAACTTTCGTAACATTGATTCTATGGGCGATTCTTGTATACCAAATTGTTTAATACAATACGATCTAAGATGAGTTTTGGACCAGACCTGAGCAAGGGCCCTAATTTTTAGAAACAAAAGGACCGAAGACCGGGCTGAGATTATAGTCAGTACAAAACAGGATGGATTCGGTTCACCTCTATGGATTGATATATGCACAACCTTATAGATACCTGGTCTGGTCTAAATTGGTCCACCCGTCTTAGACCGACATATGTCCATCTCTAGAGACGAATGCAAACACGCTTCACCTTCCATTCAGTAATGGTCCCTAGTAACTACTAAACTATAGGCGTACTCAATCAACTTAATTCATTCAAAACTTAAAGTAGCTAACTAGCTATGAAAACAATTTACTTTGAGTTTAGATTATTTTAATCTTAGAATGTAAATGTTCCCATCTATTTCTGCTTCTTTGGATATATGGTATATATGTAATGTCTTTAAACACCAGTTAGAAGCTGATCCTTGTTACCTCAATAGTGAGATAGATCTTGTGACGTGTGAACATAAAGCGTAGATTGCATTCAACTTTTTAGGAGTGAATAACGTAAATCAACATACTTTTGTTAACTTAAAAGTAATTAACATAAATAAATGTGAACTTAAATCTTATCCATATTCTTGGTTATACTTCTTTCTACAAGAGATTTTCGTCTTGGAACACAATATGCTTTGATTTTATTAAGCTTATGGGAAAAGGAGATGTTGTTCTCTTTAACTTTCATTGATCAAGTACTGATTTGTAATTCGGAAAATGACGAGAAAAATTGCATCTAAAACCCTCCTTGGCGTATAACATGAATCTTTTCATTTTGAAACCTAATATACCTTAAAATATGGTATTAAAAAACCTGCTTTGAGGTTGAGGCTATCCTATTTGCGCCTCGATGCTTTCCCTCATTGCCCTGGGCCGAGGCTTACCTGTTGAAATGCTTGAGGTTCACCTCTAAGCACTAAGGTGACTTAATTGAGGCGCAAGCATCAATTCTGGATGATAATGTCTTATGTTATCCTCAAGTTTTTCTACTTCTAAGATTATTTCAAACATTTTTATCAGAAGTTTTCAATTCATTGTTGTCTTTGTTGATTGTACTTATCTTATGGATGAAATTGTACTTACCATCTTTTGAGTGAGATCCATCAATCTTCATAGTTTAATTTGTCGGTGAATTTTAATTCATTGTTAACTAATTTGGGTTCTTTGTTCCTACTGAGTCTAGATTCCATTTCCTCTAAATTTTCTTTGTCCAATTACATAACTGAATTCAATATATAAATTATTATTATTTCATTGTTTGTTGAATATTATTATTATATTATTGCATTGTAGTGGTCTTTACTCTTTAGTCTCGAATTATCCTTATTAAGTTAAATAAACAATGTGCATTTATTCTCAGTTTTGCTTGTATATAATTTTGTTTTGACACACATATTTGATATCTATACACATATATACACACATATCCACACACACATATATAAATATATATGCATGCGTAAATTTATCTATTTATGAACACCACATACATATTTTGAGGCTTACGCCCCACCTCATCGAGACAAAAAATCCGCATTACGCCCCTTACATTTTAAAATCTTGCCTTCAATTAATAGCTTATGACAAGGGCGGCCATTTTTCTCTTTAGTTTTCACTAGTACAAGGACTGATCTATAATTTAGAAAATGATGGAAATAATTGCATGTAGAACCCTCAACGAGCTTTCTTTTATAGTATATATATATATGGAGTGCGAGCAGACGAGGGATAACACAGTTGGTGAATTCTAATGGTCCCAATGAAGGAACCCGGGTTCGAACTACATGGATAAGAATCCTTCGATTTACCTCCCTCTCGGATATTTGACCTTTGCTACGACTTATTGTGGATGGGGGGGGGAGAAAACTCTCTTATTCCCGTATCTGTAGTGTGTTAATATAGATACATTAATCAAATTGTAAGCATATATATATATATATATATATATATATATATATATATATATATATATATATATATATATAGGAAAATGATCCAGTGAGAAACATATCTTGGTGAGAGCATGAGAGGCATTTGAATAACTTTGCACAATGATCAAATTTTCATAATCTAACCTTATGGATTCAAAATATACCCTATTAGTCACGTTCCCACAAAATCTCATCATCATACGACTTGTATTGCACGCACAACAAGCAAATACTTTTCAACGCACAATATTGAGTTTTAGGCTGACCGTTGGATGTAAAATGTGTATATTGTATATATGGAGATGTAAACGATATCTGATTGTGATGATTTTTTGTGTGAATGTAAATGTAATGATGTTCTTCCCATCCATAAGGTTGGATATTGAAAATAAGCTACAACTTTATAGTTATTCAAATGCCTCTCATGCTCTCACCGTAGAATGTTTCTCACTAGATCGCTGCCCTATATATATATAGTCAGGCTAGAATACACTCGAGTGTACAGATCACGCTGTATATATATATATACACAAACACACACACACATGTATGTGGAATGTATGTATATGTAGGTATATTATATATGATGCATACACATAATATATTAAAAGGCGTGCATATAAATCTACAAATATTTGTGGGGTAATTCAATAAATATACATATAACTTTATATACACCTAAATTTGTTTATAATCAAATTTACATACATATATGTACCAGAATCGGGTAAATACATTCTGACCTTCTCTTAAAAATATAAGAGGTGAAAGAGAGACATGTAGGCCAACGTTACAGTTACATAAAAGAGCACAACTCGCTACACTGTTCTATATTTTACACATTTATCAATTTTCACAGCTATTCTAATTTCGTTCGCCCTAGACATGGAAGCACGAGCTGCAAACAACAAACTTCCACCTCTTATCTTTGTCACATTTTATCAACATCTTTTTCAGCTCATCTTCCACCTCTATGTTTACCTTGATATCTTACACATCAAGGCCAAAATTTCCCTCGTAAATTTGGTAGCCACACAACGAATGATTGCATATTTCCTCCTCGTCATCGCATAGCATGCATCTAGTGCCTCACATTATGATTCCTTATATGGACCTTGTTCAACGTAGACAAAACTCCATGGGCCGCCAATCATAGGCTCGCCTTCATCCTTGTCAACTCCCAGAGATCTACTTTTTCTTTGTTGAGTTTCTAGCCACCCACTTCAAATGGATCAAACAAATGCTTCACCTGCTGCCACATTGTAGTCATCACATTTATGGTATGTAAATACCCTTCTCCTAGGAAGCACAAACACGGGACACGGCATGGACACAGACACGGGACACGGTGATTTTCAAAAATATAGGACACAGACATGGCGTTGGACACGGCATACCCACATATACATATGTACAAATACATAAATGTGTGTATAAATATACATACATACAAACATATACATGCATTTACATATACTTGTACACAAATATACATATACATACACACATAACAAGGAGTTAATACATATAATATCCATGTATCCAAATCTGTAAAGTAACTGATAACATGAGATTTGAAGAAATAAATTTATAAGAATTATATAATCAAACCCAGAAATCACTTACAATATGATTGCAGATTTATAAGAAACCGCTAGTATGTTTCCATTATGAGAATATAAATGATCGATGAAGAATAATTAATGTAGAGTACATTTGCAATATGAAATTAAGTAAATATGAATGAAGAATGACGAATTACAATGAATTTGTATGTTGAATTCCTAGAACATTCTTAGTAAGAATTATTAATTATATCTATAAGTATGTTGTATAACAGATAAATATATAATAACAATTAGGAGAAGGATGGGGAGGAGACATAATGGTACTGTGCTGGAATTAGAGGAGGGAGAGAGGAGTACATAATTCATCTATCTTTTATATAGGGACTTGATTTGGGCCTGCCGTGTCCACTGCGTGTCCAAGCCGTGTCCTTGCCGTGTCCATGCTTTAAAAAAAAGTGGACACTTTTGAGGCGTGTCCACCGCGTGTCCACGCCATGTCCAGGACGGCCACGGCTGCCCTGGGGGAGTGTCCGTGCTTCCTAGCCCTTCTTTAGTCTTGGGGATAACCCATGTGGATATCTTTTCCTCATCCACATGCTTCACATAGACTTCTGAAAATGAAATATTCGTTTTCGTTGTCCTGCATCTGGCGATGTCTATAGGTGTTTTGAAATTCATACCACCTTCATCCTTAGTAAGAGATGGTACTCACCTGCCCACAAAGTTGTAATTTTCATCTCCATACAATTTAACAGAAAATCTGGAAATTCTCCTTTTTGCACCCACAATATAAGAAGACCTTGAGATTCTTCACCTTGATTTACCTCCCATAACTTTTGATAACCTATCCTTCATATGAAATTTTTGAAAGGAATAATTGAGCTTTACTCACATTGACATACCCGTCAGAACTCTAGGCTTTGCTTCCTCAAACCAAAACATTATATGCAAAGATAAGATTATTCGTCACCTTCATTCCATGCATGAAATACTTCTTCACTTCCTTGTTCTTTTCAGCTACATTCAAGTCTTTTGTTCGTAGTCTGAACGAAAACAAATAACAAATACACATCAAAATACAGAGTTAGTTCATCTGCGTGAAGTACTCCACAATAGTAAATGAAAAGGGACATAAAGGGTCCTCATGCTGTAGAGTATTCCCACCTCTGAACATCCCAGTTGAAGTACCATTCACCATAACTGATAAAATAGTGGTTCTCACATATTGTTGCATCCAGTTGATCCATATATTATTGAATAATTTGATTTCCATCTGCTCCATTATACACCATAATTTTCCCATCTCACATTGTCATAGGCCTTAGAGACATCCAGCTTGAGACAAGCCTCATTCTTCCTCGTGACACAATACCGTCAATTAAAAATTCTCCAGCCATTAAAGCACAATCATTAATGCTTCTTCTAGAAACAAACGCATCGTGATTATCAGAAATGAGGTAGGGAAACACCAACATTCTAGTGCCCGTAATCATTGCAATATTTCATAATGAGCAACAAATAATAGGTTTAAAATCAACAAGAGATGCCGTAACCTTCTTCTTTGGAATGAGTACTAAGAAAGTGTGATAACATGCCTAACCATATTACCTCCACCCATAAACCAGCCAATATACTCAACAAGATAATCTTTAATAGTATGCTATACTTTTCTAAATAAAAACACTGAAACCCGGAGACTTGTATGGTGCTAATGCTCCACAATGCTTCTTTTATATCTTGCTCATTCATCATCTTGTAACAATATTATTGTGAGTGCATATGAGTTTGAATCTCCAGCCTGTGGTCTTCTTTCAGATCTTTTTATGAATTTTTTGTTGTAGAGGGAATTGTAGAACTTAATAGCCTGCTCTTCAAGATCCTCTTGCTTGTTCACTACTCTTCCCTCTCTGTCAACAAGTTAAGGATTATATTTGATGCCTATCTTCTCTTCACTACAACATGAAATAATTTTGCGTTTCTGTCTCCATCCTCCATCCGCCTCTTCCTGCGTTTCTGCCAATAATTTTATTCCTTTCCCCTACATCTTTAAGCATTGTTTTTAGTTCCTCATCCCCATAATCATGGTTCAAAATTTCGATTTCGACGTCATTTCCGATGGCTCAGAAACAGAAATTTACAAAAATTTCGATGGAAATTTCGACATTTTACGCTTATTTCGACACAAATTTCGATACAAGATTTCGACGGCCAAATAAAGGAATTAAGTCACGAAATTTTACCAGGATTGTCTACATTCATAAAGACACCTATTTATGCAATAAAATCATATGGGTATCTTGATGGGGTGGGGGCCTACATGTGTGAGGGAAAAGAAGTTGAACTGTCAGATTCGAACTTTCGATGAAGATTTTAATGCAAATTTCAGTGCTATAGGGAATGAATTATTTCGTAAATAAATTCAACAACAACCTATTACAACTTAGACAATTAAATATCAATCAATATATTATGATGTTGACATGTTGTAAACTTGTAATACAAAAGAAAGTATTGAATTACCTAATTGAAACTGGAGTGGCGTGGTGGCTTATCATCAGGCCCTTGAACCCCACTTGGTGGTTATTGACGAAACACAACCTCATTTATGTGACTGACATATTGAGTCCAACTAATGCTGTCTTTGTAAATTGTATTATATGTTTGCACATGCTCTTTGTTTGCTTCATCTCCCACAAATTGCATCATCCCAAATGTCGGAAAATAATCCTTCAATGCTCTTACTTGGTCATCACCATTATGTGACCCGCGTCCTGTCTGCACACCTTGAGTTGGAATGACTTGCCGCATATCTCTAATACATTGCCATGTTTTACCCCCATCATTTGTGACCATATGATCTTTAAATACAGCACTAGGACCACCTTGTGGGTAATACTGAAGAGTAGTGGGATATTCATAGGCATACTTTCCATGTCCATAATCATAACAGATAGAAGGTTGATGTGGAACATGTAGTGGGGGTTGTACAGGAGTTGGGGTAGTATAGCCAAAAAATTGTTCAGCCAAAGAGGATGAACTAGAATCTGCAATGCTCATGCTTCCCATGGATTCAGCCAAATCAGAATAATAGTCACTAGTAGCATGTTGCTGAGGTGGTCCACCTGTATACTCCTTAGGCCCTCGAGTTTTTCTTCTTTGAAATGTCTTTTCTGCATGTGGGTATTCTTTCTCAGGAGGAGCAACTTCAACTCTAGGACCAGTGGCGGTGATGTAGGGTCGATCATCATCATCATTTTGAAATCCATCCCAAGCATGATCAGATTGAGCTGCACCGCCATCACCATCATTATCATCACCATCATCATCATCATCATCGTCGTCGTCGTCATCATCATCATCATCATCATCATCATCAGGAGTGGAGCGAGTGGTGTTATTGTTAGACTTGGACTTGGACTTGGACTTGGATTTATTAGCAGTTGTAGAAGACTTGTTTCTAGCCGATTGAATCTCTTCTTGGACGACTCTTTCATTGTCCATCTCATCCTCTACATGTTGAGGCTCCTCCTCAATACGGGTAACTGGATTGCGGTTTCTTTCTTCTTCATGTTGATCTCGTGCATTTGGTTGCTCAAATGTTGCTTCCACTGTGGCATCTGGTCTACCCTGCTCTCTGTCTAAAACCGGTGCACCGCCTATTTCATTCATCCATTGTTGTAAGGGATTATCCTCTGGATTGACATCATCAACACCACCAAATGTATAAGCAACATCAATAGGATCATGGATGGCAGATAGATCCACTTCTTTGAACTCTAATTCAGTCAGATCTTTTGATCTCAACCTCATATTATAATGAACAAAGACCAAGTCATTCAAGCGTTGTGCAACAAGTCGGTTTCTCCTTTTACAGTGAATCAGGTTGAATGTTGACCAATTTCTTTCACATCCACCTGCAACAGCTGTTTGTGACAATATTCTCACATCAATTCTTCTAAGTTCATCGCAGCCTGTGCCATACCAACACCACCACTCACAAGGAATATATTTTTTCCGTATCAGCAATTGCATTTGGATGTGCAAAGCATCCCATTGTCTCCCTAAACAACCTTAGCTGCAAAAAAGTAAGAAAAATATTCTTTAATATGACATTACTAAATAAACTAAGGTCTGATTTTAGTTTTAAAATGTGTAATTCATACTTGATTCAGACTCAGCAGAAGAAGCTCCTTGTTTGTAATTCAACACAGTTTCAACGTAAAGTTCATTTAGCTCTTTTTGTTGCTTGCGAACATCTTTCTTCTGACCCATCATCGTCCTAAAGTCATCCCTCACTCCTTGAGGGCATTTCTTGCACATTGCTACATTTCTATCACCACCAACAATGTGGGCTTTGAACCGTGTGATGCCACCACCTCCTATTTTTTAATCACAATATTTGCAAATCACTTGTTGTTTGGTGCCTGGGATTTCAAGGCAATGATCCCAAGCAAAATCCACCGCTCTTTTAGGACCACCCTTCCCCCTACCAGCTCTACCATCATCACTGTGAGTACCTGAAGAGGCCATTTCCTGTATCATTGAAAGCAAGCATAACTTAGTTATTTGATAATCATAATTGATAACTAGTTAAATGAATCTAATCTTTGGTAATAAATTATTAGCATGATAGCATTAGCATCATACATAATTGTTCTATTCTAACTTCTACTTTTTTTCACATTTTTTTAATTTTTTTTGCATTTTTATATTATGAAATTATTTATTTATTAATTTAAAATTTGAAATATCGTATATCTATATATAATTTTCGTTGAAATAAAGTCACATATTATATAAATATATTTTCAACATTGTATACAAGCTGGGGGGAGGGGCGCGTCATCTCAGGCGTGCCTCTCCCTTGGCTTTCAACCACGCTGACTGAAGCTCGATCTTTTCCCAGAGAAAGAGGCGTCCAGTTGCAATCCAGTTGCCCGGTGGGTGTCCCCTTTTGGCTCTGGAAGACGAGGGTCGAGTTGCGCTGCGAGAGCCGTGATTGACGAGGTTGGCGCCATCGATTCAATCGACTTCATCTCGTTCCAGTGAGACGAGTGGAGAAGAGCCTTCCCCTTTCGTCGACCTCGCTGATTGCTCCTCTGGCCCTGGCACCTGTGCCTCCTTCCAGTTCATGGGGTCGTCGCCGACATCTGGTGTTGCTTAGGCATTCAAGACGGAGCTTGGGATCCTCGACGGGCGTCGTCCTGTCGTGCCTCTTCAAGACGCGGTCTGTGCTCGGGTCGTGTCCCCAGCTCTGGGGCACCGTCCTCGATGTTAGGCAGGTTTCCTCGCTTCAGCGGCATCCTCGTAGCTACTGTTTCAGGTGTCTTCCCCGACAAGGAGGCGATCCTCATCTTGTCAGCAGCACTGACCCCTCCAAGGGGTCCGTCCTTGGCGGCCAAGATCGGGGTTCAGAGTCTAGATCTTTTTAGGTCCTGGACTCCAGCTTCAGGTCCGTATCCTCTGGCTGGACTCGGAGGTGGTGGTTCTCCGTCCAGGTGTGTCCGAGAAACGCTGGTCGGTTTGGGCGTCCCCTGACAGGCCGGCGATGCTACATGCTTGGCGGCGCCCCCCAACTCTGGAATCATTGCCTTAGCAGTCGTGTATTCTCTCTGTTTGCGCTGAGGTTCACCGCTGACTGAAGGGCCGTTCCAGGCAGATGGATTGCAGCGGAAGCGGGGGGTTGCGAGTCTGTCGGCATCCTCGATGGTCTGCTGCTGCAGGGTGCCGGGTCACCACATAGATGCTCGAAGATAGGTCGCTGAGACAGGGAAGCAGCTCAGGCTGCGTAGTGGCCTTTGCTGCTGCATGACGGAGCTCTCAAGGTGCTCGGTGTTTTGCCTCTGTCCAAACTGAGATTCTGGGTCCTGGCCGAGGTCCTCTCCTTGGGGTGGTCTCTCTTCAGCTAGGAAGCGATTGAGTGAGCTCTGTTCTCATCCAGTCCAGTTTTTTGCTTCGTCTCTGTCTTATTCTGTTTGGTGAGTTCATCTAGGCTCTGGTCTGTGCTGGCTGGTGGTGTGCACCATTCCCCTTATCCTCCTGATTGCTACTCTGAAGGTGAACATAATGCTATGCGAGAAGGAGTGTATTGGGGCTGTTTCACCTGCTTGGTCATCATGATTTGGTGGTTGGATCTTCTCATTGAACTGGGTGGGTGACAGAGTTTATGTGCCAGTGGCATCTGTGCTCCTATTGTTTCTTTCTGGTTGTATGAGTTCCCATGACTCTGTGCTGACGTTTGATGGTGTGGAGGTTTGAAACTGATTTCCTCCTTCTACATTCAGTAAGTGATTTTAATGCCAAGGAGAAGGGGAGTCAGATCCCTATTTCTAGCTATCGATGCTGATGTACAACTGCTGAAGTCACTTGTATGATCCAGATTGATACAGTAGGACGGTGCTGAAGATAAATTTCTTCTTTAGCAATAGCAGTTTGAGTGATATTGGATTGATGCCAACAAGGGAGTTCAAATATTGAAGTCAGCTGATGCTCTCCTCTCCAATCGTAAAGTCTTTACAATTTGTGGGTGTGCATATCGAGAGTAGAGCTCCTTTACTGTTTGGGTGGAGTTTCATTGGGTTTTTCTGTATTTTGTCTCTTTTGTTGTCTCTCTCTCTGCATCCCTCTTTCCTTTGGGTCTTCTATACATGACCTTTGTTTCTTTTGTTTGTCTTGGTAACCCTCTTTGAGGGTTAGGGGGTGCGCTTATGTTTGTACCTAAAGTTTTGGAATCAATAGCAACAGAGTTTTTAGCCGACCAAAAAACATTGTATACAAGCTCAGATTAAAAAAAAACTCAACTTTAGACTATTTTATGTATTTTCTTAATAAGATTAAGAAGGAAAAAAAAATATAAGTTAGATTTGTATGGTACATATGATGTACGTATAAATTATAAGCATCATACATAATGGTTCTAATTTTTTTTTCACTTTTTAAATTTTTTTTTGCATTTTTAGGTTCTGAAATTATATTTTAATTAATTTAAAATTCGAAATTTTATATATATCTATATATTTTTACTGAAATAAACTCATATAATATGTATAAGTAGCTTTTCAACATTATTTTAAGTATATTATGATGTATTTAAGCTTAGATCTAGAAAAAAAAATAAAAAACCTCAATTTCAGCCTTTTTTATGCATTTTATCAAGAAATAAAGAAATATATAGGTGCAATTCATAAAATAATGATAGATCTATGTTCTATAGTGACTAATCTCATAATATTAGAAATTTAAGTAGAAGAAATTAAGATTTGAGGAAGATCTACTACTTTGAAGTTTGGATTTTCGGAGTTCATCTTTTAGGCTAGAAAGAAGAGGTTAGAAGTGGGAGAAATGGAGTTAGATGGGTAGAAGAGAGGGTAAACATACCTTAGAACCGAAAAAGGAAGCCTCCAAGAGAAGAAAATCTAAAAAAAAATCGCCCAAGCAGCACCCTTAAGTCCAGCAGCAGCGTTTCCGTCAAAAACCGGAAACAGAAATACTGTTTCGGCTGCATTTCGCGAAATAGGGCCTCAAATGGCCATTTTTCACCGAAATCCAGCAACTTTTGCGAAATTTCGGAAGAGGGGTGCGAAATTTTAAATTTTTTTTGCAAAATTACAATTCAGTCCAGCGATCGTGTCATTTCTGTTTCTGGTACCCGTCGAAACCGAAATTTTGACCGAAATTTCGCAATTTCGGTCGAAATTTTGAACCATGCCCACAATCTACTCTTTATTCAACGGATTTGATAGAATCTCCTTTCTAACCTCACCATACTCCTTTGTCTCAACAAGCATATTTAGTTAGAATTTCAAAGCACCTTTAGTATTCATGAGTTTCTTACAAAATTTATACATAGGATTCCCACTCACCTTGATGCTCCAACCAATGAAGAAAATCTCTGATTTTGACTTCGTTTTTGGTTGCCACAAAAACATATATTTGACAAATTTTGATGAAAATTTTCACAAATGCATTCCTGGCGTTTTGACGACCAGAAGATCGAATTATTCAACGAAATTTTATGAAAACGATCTACTAGTGTAGACTACTCAAATATGCATGAGCTCCTGCATAACAAAAATTGCCGGAGAGGTTTTGGGGGAGTCCAAAGGTTGTGGGCCTCCACAAAAAGAGACTTGGTGGTGGAATGATGAAGTACAGAAGGCTATTAAACTGAAAAGGGAGATCTATAGGAGCTTGCCCAAATCTCGAGATGATGCAACGTTCCAGAGATACAAGCAAGTAAAGAAAGAAGCGAAAAAGGTTGTTCAGGAGGCAAGGTCTAGATACTTTGATGATATTTATAAGAAGCTGGACACTAGACAAGGGGAAAAAGATATATATAAAATGGCTCGTATAAGAGAAAGGAAAGGAAGAGACTTGAGTCAAGTAAAATACATCAAGAATGAAGATGGTAGAGTGTTGATAAAGGACGATGATATCAAGAACCAATGGAGAAATTACTTCCATAAGATTTTCAATGGAGATATTGTAAATAATGTTAGAGACTCGTGTGACAGGGATACAAGAGATAATCATTTATACACGATGAGTTTCACATTTTGAGGTCAAGAATGCCTTGAAAAAGATGAAAATGAGAAAGGCATGCGGACCAGACGGTATTCCCATTGATGTATGGAAGAGTATGGGGGATGAAGGAGTTATGTGGTTAACTCCCCATCTACAAGTACAAAGGTGATGTTCAGAGCTGCACAAACTACAAAGGTATCAAGTTGATGAGTCACACAATGAAGCTTTGGGAGAGGATTATTGAGCAAAGGCTAAGATCTATAACACAGATATCAAACAACCAATTTGGTTTCATGCCTGGTAGATCAACAACATATGCTATTTTTCTGATAAGGAGGCTTATGGAGAAGTATAGGGAAAGAAAAGGAGATCTTCACATGGTTTTTACCCAGAAAAGTGTTGTGGATGGTTTTTACGAAAAAGGGTGTGCCAATCCAATACATTGACTTGATTAAGGACATGTATGGTAGCTCTACTGCAAGTGTGAAGACTCCTGGAGGCGAGGCCCCAAATTTTCCCATTATAGTTAGGGTACACCAAGGATCCACACTCAGCTCTTATCTGTTTATTCTTGTTATGGATGAATTGACAAAGAATGTTCAGGATGGTGTTCCTTGGTGTATGTTATTTGCTGATGATATTGTATTGATTGACGAAACTAAAGATGGTTTGAATGATAAAGTTGAACTTTGGAGAAAAACATTGGAATCAAATGGATTGATGATTAGTAGGAGCAAAACTGAGTATATTCATTGCAATTTGAACCAATCTCGCAGTGTGAATGGTGGAGCCAAGTTGGACGGAGTAGATATACGAAAATGTGATAAATTTCGTTACTTGGGCTCTATCATTCAAACAGATGGCGATGGCCAAAATGACGTTTGTCATATGATCACTGCAGGATGGTTAAAATGGAGGAGTGCAACTGGAGTATTATGTGATCTGAAGATCCCTCTTAGACTAAAAATCAAGTTTTATAAAACTGCTATAAGACCAGCCATGCTCAATGGGAGTGAATGTTGGGCGGTGAAGAAACAAGGACTCAAAAAGATGAACGTGGCTGAAATGCGTATGTTGATATGGATGTGTGGGAAGACGAGAAAAGATGGCTTGAGAAATGACTATATCAGGAATAAAGTGGGGGTGGCGAGCATTGGATAAGTTGCGCGAGGGCCGACTCAGATGGTATGGACATGTGCAACGCAGGCCGACTAATGCGCCTATATGAAGCAATACTATTGAGGCAAGCACAATTAATAGAAGAATAGGAAGGCCTAAATTAACATGGGAAGAGCTTATAAAGAGAGATTTTAAATCTCTACATCTCAACCAGAATATGACCCATGATAGAGCTGAATGGAAAAGAAGGATCCATGTAGCCGACCCCAACATAGTTGGGATTGAGGCTTAGTTGATGATGATTGGATGTGGGGTGGGGGATGGGGCTACACATGTGTGAGTGAAGGAAGTTGGATTGTTTGAATGGGGATTTTGAGGTCAAATTTAATGGTGAAATGAATGAATTAAGTCATGTTAGTTTGCAACCACAATATATTGATTTAGAGACACAAATTTATGTAACCATACCTAATCTTGTATGGTAGGACCTCTAGGTAGAATGACCAGACATAGTACATAAAAATGTTGCAGTGGTATGTGAGTGAGTGTTGAGGAAGCATGATACAACTATGGTTTATGTATCTAGTTGAATCATGATGGTTGTCATCCTCCTAGATGATTTTACCCATGGTTATTAGAACCGAACCGAACCGGCCGGTTGAATTGGGAACTTGTCACTCTACCGGTTCGGTCCCCTCCCAAAGCTAGAGAAGTCTGATCGACATCAAAACGGTGAACCGGCGAACCGGTTCGGTTTTAATCCAACCGGCTGGTTCTCTAACTTAGCAATTAAATGTATTGTTGCTACTATTTTTCGTTAATTAATTTTGAATTCTATATAAATATTAGTATATGTATGTTCATGAATAGAATAATATTTGTTATTTGATTTGTTTATTAAGTTATCATGAGCAGTTGGGCTATTATTCATATTTCACAACTTTTGCAGGGATATTTTCCAAGAGTATCAAAGACATTTATATATTTTAAACTATTAGTGACATCATGCTGACGTCACCGGTTGAACCGGTCACACCACTGGTTGAACCAGTGAACCGAGAACCAGAGGCCTCACCGATTCGGTTCTGACAACCTTGATTATCTCAACATATTAGCTCTACTTTATTTTGTTTTATACAAGCATGGCCGTGTCTACTCAATATTAGTCTCTATATGCCTACTAGTAATAAAATGCATACTCATGGATTAACTCAAGCTTTGTTCTTGGTTGTGCGCTTTAATAGCTAAAACCTATAGGAGGCAACCGTGTAGTTAGAGGTGTGATCAAGGTTGACAAAAGCGTGAGGCGTAACGAGGCGTTTTTGCCTCGGCGAGGCGAGGCGTAAGCCTCAAGGCGGTCGAGGCGTAAGCCTCAGAATGTATCGAGGCGTATGAATCATCATCATCATCATCATCATCATCTAAGCCTCAATCCCAACTATGTTGGGGTCGGCTACATGGATCCTTCGTTTCCATTCAGCTCTATCATGGGTCATATTCTGATTGAGATGTAGAGATTCAAAATCTCTCTTTATAAGCTCATCCCATGTTAATTTAGGCCTTCCTCTTCTTCTATTTATAGTGTTTGGCTCAATAGCATTGCTTCGTATAGGCGCACTAGTAGGCCTGCATTGCACATGTCCGTACCATCTGAGTCGGCCCTCACGCAACTTGTCCTCAATGCTCGCCACCCCCACTTTATTCCTGATATAGTCATTTCTCAAACGATCTTTTCTTGTCTTCCCACACATCCATCTCACCGAGGCGTATGAATAAATAAATAAAAAATATATATGTATCATATATGTATATCTAATATGTCTATATATACAAGTTATATATATATAAGTATATAACTAAATAATCAAATCACAAAACAGTATAGCACTGACGTGTAGCAACAACAACTTGGCTAGCAGCAGCTGGATTAGCCACCACGGCCACCAGCAAGGGCTGGAACAGCCTAAAGATTGATGTTTCCTGGTTGCCTGGAGGTGGAGATCTTCTATTTGAATAAATACCACTTGGGTTGGGCCCAATAGCAGTCCAAATAGTACAACAAACCATCAATTTTAGGTGGCAGACAGAGGCTTACGCCTCAGTTACGCCTCAGCGCCTTTTTACGCCTCTTGAAAAATGAGGCGTCCGCCTCTGCAAAAGTGACTGAGGCTTAAGCCTCGGGGCGTCCCTGAGTGCGCCTCGCCTCGAGGCGTACGCCTCTAGCGCCTCAGGGTGCACTTTTTTTTTCCATGGGTGTGATTGATAATGGCATACAACAAAAATATATCGACGGTCGTGCTAATTTTGTTCACTGTCATTGCAAATCATGTGACCTTAGAAATGAAAGCTAACAGGTTATTATAGCCATAGATAAGACTCATACCCTTTTTTAAATATTTCCTTTGTAGATCTTTATAGAAGTGAGAGAAATAGGAGAGAGGTATAATTAGGCTAGGAAGAGAAGAATACAACTTAGGTTGCCCCTAAAAAGCCCAAGGAATCATAAGTAAAATCGACAAAGGAAATATTTAAAAATGGGTATGAGTAAAAAGCCCAAGGAATCATATAGTAAAATCTACAAATATCGTACCCCGTTTCACGAAATAATACACGTGTTTCTCAAAATTTTGCTAAAATGCGGACAAAATGGCCCTTTTTTCATCGAGAGTTACCCTAATTTTCTCAAAATTCGAAAAAACCACAAAGTTTCATTTTTTAGGTAAAATCCCTATGTGCAGACATGTAAGAGGCCTTTTTGTGTTCAATGGATGTCGCAAGGAATGAGGTTTTGGCGAAATTGGCGAAATTTCGCCTAAAAATTTCGATTTCGATGGGATCTGGTACCGAAACGAGCGACTGTGTCGATTTCGATGAGTTTCGCCAAATTTCGATTATTTCGAAGAATTTTGCCAAATTTCGATGAATTTCGCCAAATTTGGATGAAAATTTTGATAATTGCAATCCTGGTTGTTATTGTTGCTTTTTGAGGAGCAAAGGGGAATTGGAGTTATTTCACCATTTAGTACTTGTACATAGTATATACTTATAATATATCATAATTTCATTGCATTTCCCTAATATTTGCTATTCAAATTATTAAATACTTATGCAATGAATGTTTTTTTAGTTTCTGCAATGTAGACATGTATCCTAGTGGTGGTTTATTAGAAAATGAAGGTGCTAGGAAGCCAACCACGCCAACAAATAATGATTTAGCTTGGAAACATTGCACTAGTGTTCTTGGGACCAACAAAATGATTGACTATTGAGTCAATATCAACAACAAACTATCAACCCAAGTAAAGTGTGTGGGGATGCCCTACATATCCAATATTTGATATTATAACACAAATTAGTACATGCATGTATATAGCTCATTCTTGCACAATTGCATAACATAATCCCTTCATTTTCTCATCGAAACCCTTCATCGAAATCCTCAAGAAACAGGACAGTGCCCTTACCTCCCACATGAAGGACCACCCCCCAACCTACCCCCACATAAAATTTTATTGCATAAAACGATGCATTTAGGTGTAGAGATCACGCCTGTAAATTTTTATAAATTAATTCGTTCATTCTGGCGTCGAAACGAGCACGGTTGCATCTATCAAATTTTTTTTCGAAATTTCAAAAAATTTCGGCTTCCATGCTGTCAAAACGGCATCGAAATCGGATACCTCGTTCCTTGGTATGTCGACCGAAATAATTGGCAAAATTTTGTTCGCTAGTGCCCTATCAAGTTTGCTGGCAATGTGATCTTTTGGTTTCCTCTCATTATTTCAAGAAGAATAGACCGTGGTCACTAGAAAATATGGAAAAACCCCGAGTGAACATGGACACCACTTACCTTGCTGAACCAAACCATGGTGATTGCTTGAGGCTATACAATGATTGTTTGAGGCGACAGATGTGGGAAGACTCCCCCTTAGTTGCAGACACCAATGGGTTGCTGCATATAGACCTCCTCCAACTGACCATGGAGGAAGGCATTTTTTATATCAAGCTGGAACAATGGCAGTCCATTTGAGTTGCTAGAGATATAACAATGCAAACTTATATGGTGCGACTGAGTGGTGAAAAAGTCTCATATTTTTGGCTGACGCTTTTGGCAACTAGATGGGCTTTTGAGACTTTCAATGGAGTCGCCAGAATTGAACTGGGCAGAAAAGATCTAGCAACAATCTATAATGTTCTTGTCTTGAGGCCGCGAGACAAGATTGCATGATCTATTCTCAACAAAACGGTTATTTCTTCATGCATTCTGGCTTTCCAACCAAGTTGCCAAAGAGCCGTCTATAGTGTTCAGGATATTTGGATGGAGTGATGGGCAATAATTTTAGCATTGTGAGAAAGTTTGGAATGACTACATGTATGGGCAATGGTGTGGCAGAGAGTGCAAGAACATGTGATGTTCGGGAGTGCTACTAGGCGTGTTGAATACTCAAAATTGGACGGTTGAGCTTGGTCCTAATGTTAGGGATTCCACTGAGAGGGTCGACAATAGACATTGGCAAACTTAAGAGACCGTATTTCATTTAAGAGAATGACATGCGACACTAGAATAGACTAGTAGTAGGATCAATGAGAGATCAAAGGACTTCGCTGGAGAAGACTCCAGTGGATTAGATAGATCTTAGATCACAATTTTCTTTTGAGGCAATGGGAAATGCAATGATGGTGTGGTGAAGAAAATATGCGATGCAATGAAGGTAACATCCATAGAGATATACATGCATCGGATGCATGGACTGTTACACTTATAGCCTTTCTGGAAGGTAGAATACCCAAAGAAAACTGTTTTGACAGAGTGGGGGATCAAGTTTGTCTGCATTTGTATCAAAGTAATGAACGAAGGCAATAAATCAAAAAACACAAAGAGGGTGATGAAAAATCTTTGTATCCGGATAAACAAGAAATTGAGCATGGAAGATGAGGACATGCTGTGAGGACGTCTTCATACCAATATGATTTGAGCAACTGAGCCTGGAAGATAAGGGCCTAGATAATGGTCTAGCAGATGTTTATTCTTGTTCTCTACCCCATTTTGTTGTGGAGCGTGAGCTAGTGTTCTGAAAAACGGTAATCGGTGTACGGGCGGACATGGTACCGAATAGAGTATATATAATATGCGGGAGTATAAGTGGGAGTATAATCAGTTTTAATTGGTTTTAGATTTTATTAAAATTAATTATATATTCACATAAATTTATATGTTGGCCCTATATAATTATACATATAGAGTGAACAATAACAAAGGGAGATGTAACAAGAAGCATAAATTCATTTCAAATGTTATTGTTAACTAAGCCTCATAAAGATAAATGTAAAAAACACATTCCAAAAGGTACAAAACAAGATAAACACCAAACTGATTCCTTATGACTTTCCATCCTTCCGTATTTCCTCAAGGTTCAGCCTGATCTCCAGATTATTTCCTCAAGATTCACACCCCCTTCCTGCACAGAGAACAAACAACCCAGCTGGAGTTGTTCTTATCTTTGAGGAAACAATATTTCCATGTTTGGATAAGTTGACCCATGTGGAAATGTGCGCGGATGGGGTGTGTCTGGTTGGGTCTTATCCCCAATTGGGACTGATCCAAGATTCTCCATGATTGCACTGGAGACAAACATCGAAAGACATCACAATCAACAATTTCACATATGTAAACACTTGCATAGAGAAATAGAACTATTTAAACGAATATGCAATTCGATGAACAACTAAGCATCAATTAGATGAATAGCAATTGGATGAAAATGCAATTAATGCACGTATGAAAAGTCAATAGATGAGATGGTATTTAGGGAAATGATACTAATTAAATGAACATGCAATTTGATGAACAACAAAGAAGCAATTAGATATATATCAATTAGATGAAAATGCATTAGGCATGTATGAAAAAACAATTAAATGAAGAGGCAAGTAGGCAAATGAAATAACTAAACAGTAACAACTAAACAGTAACAAGAAAACAATCCGTTGGGCGTCTATATGCAATTAGGAGGTAGAATAGCATGAATTAGACTGACAAGGAGTATAGGGAAGAAAGGGAAGAGAACGTGGCATGAGTGAAATAAGAAATTAGAAGTGGACAGCGGCAGTAATTTTGGGAGGTAAAGAAAAGGAATTGACAGAAAGGTTCGTGGGCAAATAAAATTAGAAAAAAAGAAACTAGTACAGAAATTAGAAGAAGAGGAATCAGAAGATAGGAGGAGAAGCATCAAAGAGTGAGAGGGGGGTGGACTTGCAGGAGAAATAGAGGAATAAGAATGAAAAGGTGGGGGGGGGGAGCAGGAGAAAGAGAAAATAGAGGAAGAAAAGTATCTGCAAGGAAAACACCAGTATGAGGAGTCATTGCCTTAGGATAGTCGGGGGAGGGTGACGGGGAAGGGTTTGTTTTGCGAGAGTGGGGTTTAAGTCGTGGGGTTAGTCAGATTTTTTTCTTTTCCCCCCTTCTTTTCTCTTGGCCGGGCCTGGTGGGCTGGGTTTTAAAAAATCGACGAGTAATCGGGGGAGTAATCGCTTGGGCGGCAGACTAATCGGTCCTAGCCCGATTACACCCACAGACCAAACCAAGTAATCGGTCGCTCGGGCCGATTTTCTGAACACTGACATGAGCACAAGACCTTTGATCGTTCTTTTGTTGTGGAGTGTCAGCAAACCTGGGTAATAGAATTGCTTGTTAGACTAACACTTATGACATCTTTGTACTCTTTTGATCGTTCCTCTTCCCTACCCTATCCTAATGACATAACAATCTTATAGATATGCTACATGTCCTGGTCTTAGCTAAATCTTTCAGGTGAAAATTTGCCTCAACTTAATTAATTAAGGTATCCAAGGAGGATATATATATATATATATATATATATATAGAGAGAGAGAGAGAGAGAGAGAGAGAGAAAGATACACTCAAGTGTACACTTGAGTGTACAGATCGCACGATACACTCAAGTGTGTTTGCATATCAAGGCTATTTCTTTTCAAAATGCAAACCATTGTTCTTCATTGTCATACTATAATTAGGCTACACATAAATTTTGAGCCTATTTGGATTAGTGTAAGTCACTCATCCAAGGGCAACAAAATCGACGCACGAAACTAATTTGAAATGCATAATTTTTGCGGTCTTTATAACATGACCTATAAATGTCCAAATGTGCTCAAATTTTGTATATGAGCTATTCACAAGATGTTTAAGAAGATCAACGGATTAGATTTTTGAAAAATATATTACATCATGAAAAACTATTTGAGTGTATTCTACTCCGAATACACTCGAGTGTATTCTAGCCCGACTCTCTCTCTCTCTCTCTATATATATATATATATATATATATGTTTAAGAAGATCAACGGATTAGATTTTTGAAAAAAATATTGCATCATGAAACACTACTTGAGTGTATTCTGCTCCGAATACACTCTGAGTGTATTCTAGCCTGACTGTCTCTCTCTCTCTATATATATATTTATAAAGAGAGAGAGAGTCAGGCTAGAATACACAGTGTGTGTGTGTGTGTATATATATATATATATATATATATATATATAGAGAGAGAGAGAGAGAGAGAGAGAGAGAGGCTAGAATACACTCAGAGTGTATTCGGAGCAGAATACACTCAAGTAGCTTTTTCATGATGCAATATTTTTTTTTTCAAAAATCTAATCCGTTGATCTTCTTAAAACATTTGGACATTTATAGGCCATGTTATAAAGACCGCAAAAATTATGAATTTCAAATTAGTTTTGCGCGTCAATTTTGTTGCCAATGGGCTCAAAATTTGTATGTAGCCTAGTTATAGTATGACGGTGAAGATAAATAGTTTACATTTTGTAAAAAACAGTCTTGATAATGCAAACACACTTGAGTATATTCGTGCGATCTGTACACGAGTGTATTCTAGCCTGACTCTCTCTCTCTCTCTCTCTCTCTCTATCTATATATATATATATATATATATATATATATATATATATATATATATATATATATGAAGGGATTGTGCACTTCATGTAAGAAGTCAGTGGCTGCATTATTTGGGATTTTATTTGGCAAAATTAAAAAAAAATCGGCATTCAGGAATCATGCGGAATGTTTGGATAAAATTTGAGAAACAGTGGATAAAATTCAGCCAAATATTTAGGTAATATTTGAATAAAATTTGACAATACCGTGTGTGTATACTTAAATATATTACACACACATACATATATACACATTGTAAACACGTTGATCCATAACAATTTTGTAAGCAGACACACGATCACTCTATATTACCAAATGCCAAATCATGTAGTACGTTTTTGTTTCATTAATGAATGATTTGTAATGTGAGAAAAATTCGTGATCTTAGTGAAGAATTCGTGGAATCCTGGAATAGTATAGGTTTCTTGCAAAATATAGACAGCGTTGGTCACGTATAAAATCATGAATTATATGAAAAGTACGAAGAATTTGATGATAATGCTTACGAAGGATTCTTTTCATATGTCAGAGCAATCAATGATGACAACTTCGCTATGGAGATCTTTGAGGAATACATTATGCACCTGCAGGAAAAAGCAAAGGAGAAGGAGCGCAAGAGAGAAGAAGAAAAAGTGAGTTTTTATTGTCTTCATATTTATTCTGAAACTTTCCACCTTGTCTCTTTCCTAGGCAATCTCCCTATCCCTTAATTTCAATAGTAACCATCACATTGTATCTATTTTGTTTGTTGTAAGGAATTTATCGCTGCTGTTACTAACTTTGAAAAACACATGTAGGCAAAGCGTGAGAAGGAAAGAGAAGAAAAAGATAAGAGAAAAGATAGAGAAAAAAGAGAAAGAGAGAGGGAAAAGGAGAAAGAGAAGGAGAAGGAGAAGGATAGGGACCGATCTCACAGAGATGATTTAGAAAGTGAGAGTTTTGATGTAAGTGACTCTTATGGTCCTAAGGAGGAAAGAAAGAGAGAAAAAGACAAGGAGAAAAGACATCGGAAAAGGCATCATAGTCATGATGATGTAAGCTCCGATAAGGATGAAGATTCGAAAAGGTCTAGGAAGCATGGTAGTGACCATAAAAAATCCAGAAAAGTAAGTGGTTCTCTTATTTAGTACTGATAATTTGAATTTGGCTGTCTGAAGAATGGTGCGTGCCTTTTTGAATTTGGTACAGCATGGTTTTGGGTCTGATACTGATACGGAGCATCGGCACAAGAAACACAAGAAAGATCGTGATGCATACGATGAGCTTGAAGATGGAGAACTTGGAGAGGATGGAGAGATCCGTTAACTTCTCTATTGTCTGTAAATCATTTTTCGGTATCAGGAATTTTTGTTTATCGGTAGATATGTAACTGACGTGAACTGATTAATATTATATGTTTCTCTTGCTTGCTTATCCTAGAAAAAAAATATTTTGGTAGTGCAATTTTTCGGCAGTCAAATATGAATTTAGAATTTTCATTTCGTGCAATGTCACTATATAATTATCTTTATGTTAGATTGGTATGCTTGCAAATATTCAAATAAACTTCATATGTTGCATTTTAGACCTATCGAGACGACTTGGTTCTATATTTATAAATTTTTACGCAATATTTTTAGCATGATTTCTGTTTATGCTCGCGTGTTCTCCGTTGCAATTATATGTTTGGTTAGGTTTTGATTTGGTTCGCTGTACGTGAGGTTGCTGAAAACGTCCCCCCCCCCCCCCCCCCCCCCCCCACACACACACACACCCGCTTGTATCTGTTTTGTCTGGACCAAACTGCTCTTTGCACACGTGTCCCTTGAGGTACTGAACTTTTTGCTTTCCATTTTATCTTATTACTCGTGCTAGACAAGATTACGTGATGGACAATTTTGCTGCCAATCTTGATGTCTAAGGCTGACATAGTACTTAACCGCTTGTCTCAGTGGTAAAGCTGCCTCATTGTAGAACAGGTTGGGGGTTCGAAACCCACTGGTACGCTTGAAAATGGAGGAAGCAGCAACAAAAAAGCCCTGCACCTGCGTGCGATGGGGCCCTCCAGTAGAGTAGATGAAAAATTATCTAAAGAAAATAAGGCTGACATAAATGTATGGGATATCTTTCCCCCTCACCCACAGGCTGTAGTGGCCGCCATAAACATATGTTTCTGAAGTACAATATGTCACTTCTTCACAAATTGACAACGTATTTGCGGTTGACTGCCTTCTACGCTGCTGCTTAAGAATATATATCAAAAGGTTCAACCCAATACCAAGAAGGAATGGGCTACACAGAATAAATTTGAGAACTAAATGCAGCGATAAAAATAAACAGCAGCACACAAGTGTGCCTCAAAAGCTAGTACCTAGAAGTTTTGGAATATGAATAGCTGTGGAACCGGTAATGCACAACTACTTGGTGAGTACAGACTTTTGAGTAATATCTCCAGCAACTGGGCTTTTGGTTGAGCGTCATTGATTTCCCTTGTTTCAAGACCTAAGCTCAGTAAACACAACTATCGAATCATAACAAAGAGTTGTACTTAGGTTCTTTAGTGCCGTGCCTATTTAACAAGTAATCAAGAGTGTAATAAGCTTAAAATAGACAGTCAAGGCTGAAAAGAGGGATTATATACGTAGGTTGATGATCAGGTACGAGGATTTATAAGTAAACCGCTATTTTGATTTCCCAGTGAATAACTTTCATTACTGATTCTTATGGGAGTAATGACCCGTATGCTCAAGTTGTTGAAACGATACTTTGACCACCATTTACCATTAGCCTTAGGTGGTTTAGGATTGCATCCTTTGAAGAACTAGGCTCCAGATTCAAGTTCTTGATTTTTAATATGCTCGACGGTCAAATTACTTCTATTAATTGGAATTGAATATGCTACTTTATTAAGATTCACAACTACAAAATGAGGAAGAAATCAATTTGTCAATGAGATGATTCGTCTAGTCGCGCACTATGAATTCTAGTGGGAAATTTGTCAATGAGATGATTGTGCAGCAAAACTAGTTGCGAACAATGAAATTTCTCGCTAATCAATAATTGGTCTAGTCTCGAACTATGAAATTTGTCAATGAGAGGATTGTAGCAAAACTTGATATAGAGTGTAATTGTTGTGGTCCCCAAATTTGTTTGGATATATAGTAAAGTGGAAGGGTTGAAATCAAGGGGATATATGAATTATAGTGACATTGTTGGTGTCGTTGTTTCATCTTTTCATACTTAAGACGAGAATCATGGCATTGTCAAGCACATGAATCCTCTAATTACCAATTAGTCCAAGGCAATTGAGTCTACCTTTGTCTTTGTTTGTCTTGGTGCGTCTAATTGTTGAAACCAGAAACCGTGATCCCTTGAACGAAGGTTCACTGTCTCTTTTAACAGTTAATCAATTGGTCACACAAACATGCAAATAATTGAACTTTCATGAATCCTACTAGTAGTTTCCAATGTGAACAATATTAAAGTCATTGGTAATGCAAAATATCCATAATAGGGGAAAGTTAAAAAATATGTGGTTTGAGAGTCATAATTCAAACTTATATTAATACCAATTCAACTTGCCAATGAATCTTTACAAAACAATCCTTCTATAAGAATTTCTTTCAAAAATCATGAGTAAGCTTACAAAATGGTTTGGTCATGTCAACTGGGTATGTGCACATCATTAGCCATATGATGTATTTACTAAACTTTATGATAACATGATATATAACTTAATGAATATCATTAATAACGTGTAAGATATGTCTTAGCTCATGAATCCATTGACCTTCTACAACATGAGCCAAGAATATTACATGTTTGACATTGATTGTGGCCATGGGTTCACTCTAAACTAGATCAAAACAAATTTAATTATACACCAATTCATATTTGAAGAAAGATCTAGCTAGGGATGAGCACTAGGTTATGTTATCTCAAGTTTTTAGTAAGCCCATGGCTAAACCCATATTGTTCAACGAACAGGAGTTAAGGACCGGTAATGTTTGTAATTTTTGAATGATACCCAACCCGCGTAGTAGATCTCAGATTGAGTCGAATATGGTCCAACCCAAATAATCTATGAGATGAATTTTTTCTTTCATATATATGTGTATATAATATCTGTTAATAGAGTTAGATAGTGTGTATCAACAAGTAAATATACTTGTACGTAGTATCCATAAAACCACTCTTATAACTTGTTAACCAAAACCCAACTATATTGAGTAAAAGGATATTATCTAGATCAAATATTTTCAATATACTAAAGTCATATCCCATGTATATCAGGAGATATAATTATACTTCATCCAAAAAATTAAAGAATTTAGACAACTATCCATTGATTAGAAAAATACACATTTTCTTTCATTAAATGACCTAAAAATATCTCATTGAGATGAACTTTAGAGCATATATAATGTTATTAGTATACATCCCATATGTAGATTATGATTATTTTGTAGATTATTGGAAGCATTTTTAAATATAAAATGAGTAAATATAACTTATGTTTACTAAAAAACACTATTCTTTTAGGCTTATCAATACGAATGACCAAACATATGTTAGATAAAATATGATCGATAAAGTTTATAGTCAAATATATCTTTGGCAAGATGCATTTTTAATATGAACATGTGATTTTTCATAAATATATATGTAATGAATCTAGGTATTTGGGTTATTCTGAGCATGTGCTTTCCTTTACCTAGATTAACATTGTACAAAAATTTGGATCAAAATTTTAGCTCGACCTACTATTGTAGATTATATTGATCATGATTGTGTTGGGTTACACGGGTTGTGACACAAATCAGACCAAGATGGCCTACTCCGACGTTCATCCCTATAAATAGCACTGTAACAACTCTATGGTTAATTTTGAATTGGAAAAAGATGGGAAATTGATATGGTCTATTAACATTAGATTAATATTCAGTTTATGCCCACCTACGAGTTATTCATGATGTTCTTTCTATGTTGGTGCCCTGTTACTACTCTATACACTATGTATAGGCTAAATACATTTATGATATATCATCATGTATTTGGCAGTGATGTCTCTAGAATGGTCTATGCTTTGGTGAAATTGGATGGCATACTTTATTAGAGTATTGGAATCTTGCATATTCGATAACATTCCAACTCTTATTTAATTACTATTATAATTATAGATAGTGGATAAGATCAAGTTATATAATAATATCATCGAATTCTATCATAAGGATCTTATCCGCCGTAGCCTTGGGTGGTGGGCCCAAACATTACAAATGGTATAAGAGGAGTTTTCCATCCAATAAGTGGGGTCTACAAGGGAATCTGACATGCCAATATTTAGTAGTGTGATTTAGGCATGTTGAAAGTGGTTTGTCCGCTGAGTCAAGATAGAGCCACCCTTACCCTAATAACCATTAGTAGGATCTGGATGTACATGGGCCATTCTGGGTTTGCACTAAAATGGGGGTGAATAATGAAGCCATATAGGTGAGCCTTGATGAGGATGTCAAGTGACTAAGTGGGGGATTCTAGCATCCCATAATATGATACCTCACATAAAATGTTCTTAAATGTAATGATTTAACTATCCATATCACCAAGCACAAATTTTAAGATATCATAATTAATTACTACATATTTTCACCCTCTATTAGATAATAATGATAAATGTGTTATCTTATGTGCTAATGAGGTGTAAGTATATATAAGTCAAAGTCTAAGTTGAAGTTCTTGATGTAGAAGATTAATGGCCAATTTTGACATGAAAATAATATTCTTACAATTTATTAGGAATTATGGAAGTTTAAACCTAAGTATAGTATTTAGGTTTCATTTGAGTGAATTGGGAATCTAAGCCCATGATAATAATCTACACGTGATCTTAAATCTATAGTAAACTTTTAGATTTTTTTGAGTCGCTTGCTAGGAAAATTCTTTTTGTTAAGATAATTTCAATAAAATGAGATTTAATTTGAGAGAAGGCTTTTTGTCTTTTGGTCCATGGTGGGCCCAGGACTGGGATGCTGGATTATGTGTAGATGATCCCATGTGATCTCAACATTCAGGGGTCTTCTTATAGCTCCGGACACTCGAGTCTAATAAACATGCAACTCCTTCTCCAAATCCTCACAGATTTATCCCTTTCAAACCCTAATTAATGGGATTAACCCTCCCAACTGATTCTGAATGTCTTTCCAAATCTATTTATCCAAATTTAAGCGCTACCTTGCTCCCTTAAAAAAACTCTCAAGTTAGCATCTTCTTCTTTCTTTGGTCGTGAATTTTTAGTTCTTCAACACTTGAAATCGATGCCAGAAGATTCTTCATCCCCATGAAAATGCTTTGTCTCATCCAAATTTGGAGAGGACACCTAGAGTCGTTGCTGCCAACCCAAACCCCATTTCTAGAGATGATTATCAATTTTGTTCATCTTTGGTCACCTCGATGCAATTAGACGTGTGAAAATTAAGGAATTCACTCAGGATAGTCTAGGAGCAATTGTTCCTACTAAAATAAGGAGGTGTACAATGCCAACAACATCCACATGGATAATAGCATCAAGAGGTGCAATTTGTGAATCTTTTTGAATCCTACACTGGTGGGGTGTTGTTCTAGAGTGATCATATAGTTTATCTTTAAGTTCATTCTCATGTTAGGTTTCCTTTCATTTTCTTAGGTTTTGTTGGACATTCAATCTTTCTTTGATGCATGTATTATGACACTACAAGTGGATTTTTTTACTTCTATGGAATTTTCATATTTATGGTACCATGTCACAATTTTCTAATGATCTCATATGTATGAAAACACTTCCATTATGTTTGGATTGTCTATAATATGGAGGTTTTGAAGAGCCATCGTAGAATGGCCACCATTATAGGATCTTATATGTCAAGCTACATGCTTACAAACTTCTCTTTTCCTTCCAGATGGTCCCTGGGCATCACCCTGAACATGAAAAGTCCCCCCTCTAACACTTTGTTGGGGAGAGTGATCACAACTCTAGGAATGAGGAGACGACGCATGGAGCAGATCCTTCTATTCCACATAATGTGATGGCCAGATCTTTGTTTGATGTTATGGGAAGAAGAGATAAAAGCCATCATCATAGGAGAAATGAAGTCACATTGTTAGACTCTATTAAGGTGAAACCTGAGTTGTTTGCTAGAGAAGAAGAGTTCAACGTTGTGGGCAAGGCTGAGGCCTGGATCTATAATTTGGAGCATTTTTTGCACGATTTAGATTGCTTCGAGGAGTCATGGTTTAGGTTTGGGACACACATGCTACAAGGGGTGACACAAGTCTATTAGAATAACTTCTACGATGCTAGAGATTCAAATGAGGAGTTCATTACATAGGATGACTTTGTGAAGGCTTTCAACTGTCACTATGTTTCTAATGGCATGAGCGATAAAAAGAAGGACGAAATCCTACACCTTCATCACTATGGTTATATGACAGTGACATAGTATGCCATGTGTTTGCCTAATATATATAAATACATACCTGATCTTAATGAACTACATTGAGTCAAGAAGTTCACCTACAATATGAAGGATGATCTTAGCTACTCACTTTCTAGGTGAGGCCACAAGACGATGCAAGAAGCCCTTGATGCTACACTTGAGCTCGAGGATCACCTAGGGAGGTCTGAGAAGAAGAACTCTAATGGCAGACAACATCACTATTAGTAGAATTACCAAGCAAAGTTACCACAACCTCCATCAAGGAAATCACCACAAACCAAAGGCCAGGAAAAGGAAGGCACAAACAGGTGGACCCGCTCAATACAACCACAATGACAACGACAATAACAATAATCCACCCATGTGCCCTCAGTGTCACAAGTACCATGGTGGACAATGCAATCCTGAACATGGAGTTTGGTACTTTTGTGAAGAGCTTGTCCGCATCAAGAGAGACTTTCTAAGTTCCTTCAGTAAGGAGGCTACAATGGAAAAGCTATTGCAACTGATGCTCCTAGAGAGAAAAGGTAGGATTACATGTTCATGATAGCGGCAAATGATGGAAAGCCAAATCAAGTTGTAGAAGTTACTACTTTTATTCATGATCAGAGTAAGTCCTATATGATTCTGGTGCATCACATGACTTCATTTCATCATCACTTGCTAATATGCTTCGTTTATTTTTTGAGCATCTATGTTATAATTTGAACGTAATATTAGGTATATAAATGAACCCAAGATAATCTTTTCGAAAGTTCCCTTATCTGTTGAGGGAAGGTTTTTTCCTGTAGACCTTATGATAGTGAATATGGAAGCTTTTGACATAATCTTGGGAATGAGTTGGTTGTTGCCAAACAAAGAGAAGGGATGGGAAGAGTCTCTTAATTTTTTGCATTTAGGCTAAGAAGTTGAGGAGTAAGGGTTGCATTATCTTTCCCATATATTTATTAGTTGAGTAGAAGAAACATATTTTTGATATTTCTATAGTGAGGGACTTTCCTGATGTGTTTCCATGAAGATTTACATAATATCTGTCTTGATAGAGTGGAGTTATCTATTAATTTACTTATAGGAACTGCTCGAATATCGAAGTCCCCTTACTAAATGGACCCAACATAGTTAGTTGATCTTAAGAAACAACTACATGAGCTATTAGACTTTGGTTTTGTGAATCCCAGTGCTTTCCCTTAGGGAGCTCTCATTCTTTTTGTCAAGAAGAAGGATGGATCACTACACATGCTGATCAATTATAGGATGCTCAATCAGGTGACCATCAAGAATACATATCCTCTTCCTAGGATTGATAATTTTTTTTGACCAGCTTAGGACTACAAAGGTCTTCTAAAAGATTGACTTGAGGAGTGGCTATCATCCATTGAAGATTTGGATCTCAAATACCGAGAATATGAAATTTCATATTAGATATGGGCATTACGAGTTCCTAGTGATGCCCTTCGTCCTAAATAATTCTCTTGCTATATTTATGGATCTAATAAATATGATATTCCATCCTTTTCATGACTCTTTCATCATAGTGTTCATTGATGATATCTTGATGTATTCTGACAATGATCTTGTCCATGAATAACATATTCAAATTAATCTGTACACACTAAAAAAATATCAATTATATTATAATATGTCTAGGTGTGACTTCTATCTTAGAGAAGTCATGTTTTCGGGGCACATCATCTCTAATCGGCTAATAGCGGTTGATCCAACTAAGTTGGAGTAGGTCAAGAACTAGGATGTTCCTAAGACTCCAACATATATTTTTAGTTTCCTCAGTCTAGCAGGTTACTATAGGCCTTTATGCAGGACTTATCCATCATAGCAAGGCCCCTTACTTATTTGACCAGGAAGGATTATAATTTTTCTTGAATGATGCTTGTGAGTGTAGTTTCCAAACCCTGAAGGACAAGTTGACATTTGCTCCTGAACTTGTCCTTCCATCTGATGATCATGGATTCATAATTTTTAGTGATTCTTTGAAGCATGGTATGGGTTGTGTGCTCTTGTAGAATGACAAAGTTATTTCTTATGCTTCTCACAACTCAAGGTGCATGAGGAGAACTATCCAACTCATGACCTTGAGCTGGATACTATAGTTTATGTACTCAAGATATTGAGACATTATTTGTATGTCACAAGATTTGAGGTGTTCTCTGATCATAAGAGCCTCAAATATATTTTGACACAAAAGGATTTCAATATGAGGCAGCATAGATGGCTCGATTCAATCAAAGACTATGATTTCTCTACCACCTATCAAGTAGGAAAGGCCAATGTAGTGGCAGATGCTATGACAAGTAAGGAGGTTAGTTGTGCTTCTATTCTAGTAGATGAATAGGAGATGATGAATGAGTTGACAGAGTGGAGATTGTTTCTTTCTGAAGTTTACTTGAAGTTGGCTCATATTATGATCAAGGAATATTGGACTTTTGAGGTACAAAATACACAACAAGAAAACCCCGAGTAGCCACACATGTTGGAGATTTTGGAGAGGGTTGTCTGTAGGCTATCTAAAGGTAAGGGTAGTGAGATTATGATAAATGGAAGATTGTGGATACCATATGATGAGTAAAGGCAGAAGATTCTTTTTGAGGAACATGGCACAAGTAAACTATCCATCCAAGCATTTTGAAGATTTATCAAAATTTGAAGAAAACCTTCTGGTGGGAATATACAAAGAACAATATAGCCACTTATTTCCAGATGCTTGACTTGTTAGCATGTGAAAGATGAAAACCAAAGGCCTGGTGGTCTGGTGCAACCCCTTGATATTCCTAAATGGAAGTGGGAGAAAATAACCATGGATCTTTTTAATGGTTTGCCCAAGAATAAGAAAGGGCATGATGCAGTATGGGTAGTGGTTATCGTACGAAAAAGGGTGCACACTTCCGATCTTGTAAAATCATTGCCCCTATCTCTGAGATGGCTGATATGTATATTCAAGGGATAGTACATCTTCATGGTGCCCCCTTTCTATTGTTCCTGACTGGGACCCAAAATTTACTTCAAAGTTGTGGAAACATGTTCAATATAAGTTGGGAACTCGACTTCACTTCAATACTACTTATCACTCTTATACGGGTGGGCATTATGAAAGGACTATTGAGAAACTTGAGGAGATGGTTAGATCATGCATGCTTGATTGGGGAGGATCTTGGTCAAGATTCTTACCTCAAGTTTTCTTATAATAATTGGGGAGGACTATTAAGAAACTTGAGGACATGTCTTTTAACACTCACTTCAATGCTTGATTAGGGAGGACATCGGTCAAAGTTGTGAAATCATGTTCAATATGAGTTGGGAACTCGACTTCACTTAAATACTACTTTTCCTCTTCTTCTTTCTATACATCCATGGTGAAATCCCTATCTTGTTTCCTAGGTGGTGGATTTAATTTGATTTTTATTATTGTTATGTTTCTTCTTTAGGAGCTTAGGGTATTCAGGTTTGATATGCCCAAGCTATTTATAATAGTAGCATGCTCCTATTTTGTAATGTTATGGACCCACATGAGTCCTCTTGCAAGTTGGACATTGGAATCACTCAAGTTTTGGTATAAATGCAGGCTTAGGTGCCTTTCTCTACACTTCATGGTTGTTGGGCAGAGGGTGCTGGTTGTTTCTCTAGGGGACCTCCTTCTTGTATGATCTTCCAAGATGGTCTTAATACTCTAGGTTAAATCACGGGCTTCTTGAAGAGATTAGATGCCTCTTCCTGACAAGGCAAAGCAAATGTGAGGTTTCAGTCCTTAGATGAAATTGTTGGCTATTTGGACATAGGTGTACCCATAGTGTTACACAACAATTTTTTGAAACATGTATATCAAAGAGCGGAGGCTTAATTCTCATTGGGATATCAAAAAATAATAGTTATTTAATTTAAAATATAATTTATTGAAACATTATAGGATACAATTTCAATTTATCACATCTTAAAATCATAACATGAAACTCACACTTCAAACTATTGTATGGTTGTCATAACTTGAAAGGAAATCTAACTGAATCAATCTATTATAGTTGGCACCCAACCATGTTTTGTTTCCTACATTTGTTCTCGAGTTGTATGCTCCTTGTCTAAGCTCATTTATCCTTATTTCAAATGCATATCACATCCCACGATAGGAAAAGAAAAATGGAAAATATGTTAGAGTAAGTGGCACTGAGTAACATTTAAAAACTTGAAATATAACCTATACTTTTGAGAAGTAATGATTATATCACTGTAAACATTGAATATTTTTCATATCATTTTTGTTCATCATATTTCTCTTAATCAATGACATTATTATCTTGGGTTGTGTACATTGTCCTTCATCTATAAGTTCTTCTAGGATCTCATTGCTTACACATCTATTCTGCAATTAAGTGCTCATTCTCACACACAACTTGATAAATACGAATTCTCTTAATATCTATAAAAGTACATTTCTCTGAGGAGCTTGATGAATAACATTGTTCTCAGGAGCTTGATGAATAACATTGCTCTTCAAAGCAAGAATATAACATTACTCTCAAGAGCTTGATATGTGCCAAAAAGGCAAATACCTTAGAAGGAACACCACCAATCATCTTATTCTTAACATTATTCTTGAGCATAAGGGCTTGCATTTTTTAAATTTGAACATTAAGAGATATACACATATTATCATCATAATTATGATGAGAATGATATATTGGAAATTCATAATCTAAGTTGTAAGCATTAAATCTTGCAAGCATTTTTTGGAACTATATATGCATGATATTGTAAGTGATTTTCATAAATATAAGCGAATAAAATCCCTTTACATATATGTATTACTCAGAGTGTTTGATCCGCTTACTTCTCTCTTAGAGATGATCCTAGTTGCTCTTCTTAGGTTGATGAAATCCTACACCTCTTGAAATTAATATATCTTTCATCAAGTTCCATCTTAATTAGAAGTTAACCCTAATATCAGGTCTTATATAATCTGGGATGATTGAATTAAGTCTTGGAAATCAAAAAACTAGTTTCTTTATCCAAAATCCTTTCCATTGACTATTTAAGCAATTTTTTTTGACATTGTATGAATTTTTAGTGAATTATTGTAGTTTTCACAAATAAAATTCAAGAAAAATCCAGGCTAAAACATTATTCACATTCCACTATGTGGAGCCCTTTGCTTGCAGACCCAAAAGGAGTCAATCACATGATCAGTGCCTCCTAAAAGAAACATGTGATTACAAAAAGCTACATACCTGTAAATCCCAAAACTTACCAACCCAATGTGTAATAAACAAATAGAGAATTGAGGAAAAAATGTAAACTGAATTCTTGTCATCTTCCTTTAATTTGCGATGAACTGGAAAGTTGGAGATCAAAATCAATGAGAAAATGAGGGAGGGAAACCCAATACTTGGTCATGCGATTGACGGGGGATGGGGGTGATGTATGGGTTGGACCATAGGTAGAAGTCTTTCTATGACAAGAGAAGGGTCATTGTCAGACCAGAACAAGAAAGGTCATCGTTAGAGGGAAAAAGACACATTCTATGTGACTCCAAAGAAGAGTATGTGTGCTCTCACAACCTCCCTACCCTTGTAGGGCATTCCACTTGTGATCTTGGATGCAATAGTTTGAGAAATGCATCCAAATCCCCTTGCCAGTACCAAGCCCTCGTCCTCTCGAGAAAGAGAAAGAAAAGAAGAAAAGATTGATTCTCTCATTGTTCCTAAATGTGAATGGTGTATATAATTGGTTGCAATACACCAAACAAAGAGCCGTGCCATTTTCTCAAAAGGGACTATCCTGATTCTACAGGCGGCTGTCTAAAGTGCAATGATGGGACAAATTGTGTGTGATGGGCCCATTGGGTGTCCATATATTGGCCACATTCCATGCCCTGAGTTGAGGGTGGGCGGGGAAGAGGCGGCCAACCCCTTTACATGGCTGTCATCTTTTTACCACTGATTTCCCACAAGAAATGCCAAGGACACGAGCTTCCATTCCACGGTGTGGTGGCAGGACCACTAGGGGATTGGCTCTGGGTGTAGGTAGAGTCAAATTTGGATAGGCCCCTTCCTTTCTACCAAGTTGTTTAGAAGGGCGCTTTCAATTCTACAATCCCCCAAAGTGAAGGGTACAGTAGGTAGTACGGACCCTCTGACTTCTAGCTATGTGTTGTGTGGATCCCATAAAATGAATAAAGGGAAGCTCTTTGAGCTTTCTCCGCCAATAGTTTATGTAGTGGTCGACCACCGCGACACTCACTAAAATTTTCTTCACCCCGTTTGGTGCCCCCTACCTCATAGAGTTTACGAAGCAAAGTTTCATCATAGTTGGGGGATTGTAGTCTACCCTCCATGCCTCCCTTTATTTGGTTGCCTCCTAGCCCGGAATGTTGGGCCTCCTACGCCAGGTCGATCCTTTTGGTGTAATCAATCATAGATGAGTTTCCCCTTCTCTGCTAACCCTAGGGGATTTCCTCTTAGGAATTCTATTACATTAGGTCCGAAATGGTCCTTATGCTTTGGTGTAGTTGTAGTTTGTATTGAATTGAACACATATAAAAAATGGCGGCGATCTGGGCGGCCTGGGATGGGACAATTAGTGAACTAGTGAATCTTATTTTTTAACTAACCTTTGGACACCAACACTATTTTTTGCTTTGGACACCTCAGTTCCACCTCCAAGCTCTAAGATGTCTACTGGTCTCCTTATCGTTCAATTGGAGATAAGGCTTCGATGGTAGTGAACAACTAGGGACAAGGGTCCCCCCAATGTGGGAAGGCAATGAAGTTCAGTTCAAGAGACCATTGTGGAGTGGAACATATGTGATACAAAGATCCTTATCAAAATCTGGATCTCCCTGGTGCCACCTAAACTATAAGTGGAGGATGTGTGATGTTTGGAGTTGTCATTCGTGCACCTGTCCCCAATAGAAGAATGAGTGATCCTTTCCCCTACATATCATGGCTTTACCACTCAGTCCCCGATGGCCAACGGGGGATTCAGTCATTTTATAATACGTCGTTGGATTGGACACATGTGGGATGTAGGAAATGTAGGGAAATATGACATCAGATAGGCAACAGAAATAAAAATTTTACTGACATATTTCCCATTAACCAACAAATCGCGTCAATAACTATGCAAGGAGAAGGATGGTTTCACGAATATATATCTGGTCCTGGAGCAAATCCAACGACAATCCTCATCTATGTAGATGCACACTCTGTCTTGGACAGTGTCTGTGCAGCTCTTGGTTGCACTGGGACTCGTCTGACTACTCCTCCATAGACATCAGACTCGAACAACTACTGTAGCGGCTCCTCTGATCTCGTCATAGGCTGGGAGTCGATGTTTCCCTCCTAGTAGCAACCAAAGGGCTCCTGCCTTTAGAGTAGTCCACACAGACCAACTAGAACTCCTGTCATCCTACTAGAAGGACAGGAAGGAGTTTTCCCTCCCGTTGGTGTATTAGTCACCAACCTGATCTCCCACAACAATGATCCTTAGTTGTTTCTCTCCCTTGGCTATCCCTCTCTAGTCGGGTAGGGCTTGCCTGGGCTGTCGTGGTTACTACAATCAGAGAGGACAAAAATTGTTAGAGCAACTGATTCTCAGTTGTCTATGTGGTAATTGTGCTCTAGGAAGCCCCCAATACCGCTCTATATATAGGAGGGGTTAGGGTCAGGGTTCCCAGTCCCCAGCCAATACAAAAATAAAACGAGAGTGGAAGGGACCAGAAGATCTTGAATTCACAACAATTTTAGAAGTTTCGCCACCTGTGTGTGTCGGAATGGTTGTCTCGCCCAGAAAGACGGTCATATCGCATGTGAAATGGTCATTTTGCTAAGCAAAAAGGTCGTCTGGCATTTTCCAATTTTGCACATATGTCGGTAATTGAATTCCAATTAGTACTCAACATGACGTCAACACAAATCCTTTGTACAATCAAATTTCACCCCCAAAATAGCCGTTTGGGGCATGTGAGATGGGCGTCTTGCACCATGCTAGATGAACATTTCATACAAGTGAGACAGACGTCTCACAACGCGGGTCAGGTAGAATTCCAACCAATGTACACTACAATCAGCATGACACTCCAAATGATAGTCTCAACACTTGAAATAATTGTCTCGCAGTCGAGTCAGCAGATTTGTTGTGTGAATTAAATACCTAAACATTTTAGTAATCAATGCAATCATCATTGAAGATCAAACTCCTCTTCTGGATGAGTTTCTAAGTGGGTGACCCTATAGGTCCCATATTACGTTAGCAATGAATGTCCATAACAACTTATGCCATCACAAGCAATGAGTAGTGCCTAGTCACACATCATTACTATCCAAGTAAATGGAAAATTGGAGAACAACTTCAACCTAAAATCTGTGTATGGTGTTACAATGTTTGTATAGGTCCTTTGTCACTAATATCCAGATTGAACTAGAGGCATGGAGCAGTCATCCTCATTATTATTCAATCTTATTCCTTGAACCAGAGCAGACTGTATGAGATATATGTAAGCTCAATATCACATATTGACTCACATGCGTATGGACATACTTTTCTCAGTCTCTCTAATAAAGAGGCCTTGGATATCATACTCTTGTAGGAGGGACAAATCCCATCTCTATCACTCACAGTCAGTCCCCATGTATCAAAGTCATCCAATCATTACCTTTATAACAATCCATGTTTCAGGAATGCGTTTGATGATGTCAAAATGTACCCAATGACATGTGATGAGTGTAGTGATTTCAGGTATAATAACTACAACCACCACCATTACTGTGAGAGATGACTATGACTTCCATGATGATGTCTTCCATGTGTCAGTCTCACAATGGGTCTGTCCGATACACTATTCTCTAACATGTATCTGTGTGCTTGATTCGATTTTGCCATATCATGACTAATGAGACTCTATCATCAACCAACTCACACTCTGATCTTATGTGTTAGTGTTTTCTATCTACCTTCCACTATAAAAACTGATCATGGACATAATGAGAATGTATATATGTACCCTTAACATCCGTGTGATCTCATTTCTTCCAAGTCACATACTTGAAGACATATATCATTGAGTAATAACATTCTCTAGACATTTATTACGTTATTCATTATCTCATAACTGAATATACAAAATAAATTGGAAGCTTGCCTTTATTTTTAATCAAACTGTTTACATGTTTAGCCATCACAATCATCATATGATTGGCTCTATGGGCATACATACCAACAAAATCTCACTTGCACTTAGAGCCAACCCCCCACAAATCTCATCCGGAGTGATTTAACATGACCACATGCTTTTTCTACGAAAGTGCTTTTACATCAGGTTTAGAAACATTTGCTTTAAGTTGGTATTTTACAATTTTCACATCTCTTCACTGTACGACTACTCGTATGATATGGAAGTGTTGTAGTGTGCTATCTGAGATTCCCACCCAAACAAGTAGCTCCATTGTTTTCATCAATATTTCTACTTTGTCATTAATGGTTGGAACCTCACATAAGTTCACCCATATGAACTTCTTGATCCATACAACATCCTATGATGTTATTATAACATAGAGATACTCGACTTCTTTTGTAGATTTGAACAACTGTCATTAGCTCAGAACCCTTTCTAGCTTACATTTCTTATTTGTCATCAAACATAAATTTAGATTACAATTATTTTGTCAGTTTGGAATCTTGCATGGGTGTAACCCCTTACATCCAACTCTTCCTTATTACCATAACCATGGAACTAATCCTTTAAGTGCTTCAAAAGCACCTAAGGATGTTCTTTATGGTAGTTCAGTGACTCTCACTAGTATCTGACATATACCCTCTTGTCATGTCTAATACATACGAGATTGTGACGAAGGTATATATATATGTCTTCTCATCATGTCAAATACATATGAGATGACTTGATATCCTCTCATCATGTCCAATACATACGAGATTACTGGATATCTTCTCATCATGTCTAATACATATGAGATAATAGGATAAGTACATAACATTGCATTCAAGACATATCCAATTGCGAATGCATATGACATATATCCATGAGTTCCTATTCTTCATAAGAATTGGGACACTAGGATCCTGAGAGACTAACTCCATGGATCATGGACACATTTTCTGTAATGCCTAGGCCCACTGCCCTTGGCTCTAGTAGAGTTTTAGGAATGATGACTGACCCCACAAATCACCACTAGCCTTTACTGCGTGCTTTGTCCTCACTCACTCGCAAGCTGGGGTCAACTTCCTAACTGGTCACCCATCCTAGTACTACTCCAAGCTGAGCACACTTAACTATGGAGTTCTTTAGTGATGGGCTCCCGAAAAAGGAGGTGCACCTTGGTGATATGGATAGTCCAATCATTTCTTTTAAGATCATTTTATTTGAGTCCTCAAATTTTGAGATGTTACAATCTCTCCCACTTAGACTCTTGACATCCTCATCAAGGCTCAAATATATGGCCTCATAATCAATCCCCATTTCAGTGCAGACCCAAATGGCCGATGTACACCCAGCTCCCGACCACGGCTACCAGTGCAAGGGTGGCTCCATCAACTAGGATATCCCTTTCCAACATGCCTGGACCGCACGACTTAAAGACTGGTATGCCACAGACCCAAGTGGGACCCACCTACTGGAGGGGTTTTGGCTCTGATACCATTTGTAACGCCTAGGCCCACTGCCCTCAGCTCTATTAGAGTTTCAAGAATGATAAATGGATCCACAAATCACCGCAAGCCTTTACTGCATGCTTTGTCCTCACTCACACACAAGCTGGGGTCAACTTCTCGACTGGTCACCCATCCTAGTACTATTTTAAGCTGAGCACGCTTAACTATGGAGTTCTTTAGTGATGGGATCCTAGAAAGGAGGTGCACCTTGGTGATATAGGTAGTCCAATCATTCCTTTTAAGATCATTTTATCCGAGTTCTCAAATCCTGGGACGTTACATTTTCTCTCATTGAGTCTTGCATGCCGAATCCTTCAACATCTTACCAATGAATGTGCTCTTACTTAGGTCAAGAAGCTGTCTAGATCTATCTCTATAGACCTTTATCCCTATCTCATAGGACGCTTCACCTAAACCCTTCATATATAAGGTACTTTCCTTGCCATGTTTTAACATTTGCAGGATAAGGATGTCATTCCCCATCATTATGTGGAATATTAATATACTCCCACAAAATCTTTTTAATCACATATTCCATCTTCATTCTAACTCAAGTCAAACACTTTGACTGTCTTGTTAAGTAGAAGATTCCAGCTCGGAGATGCTTGCTTCAGTCTAGAGATTGACTTTTGTAGCTTATAGAATTTATTTGCATTTATGGATTTATAAAACTATTAGGCTGTGTCAGGTACACATCCTCTTAATTATTCCAATTAAGGAATGTGGGTTTAACACCCATATGCCAAATCTCACAGTCATACTAAGCTGTAACAACAAGCATGATCCAGATGGATTTAACCATGGTAACAGGTGAAAAGTCTTCATCGTGTTCAACACTTTGAACTATTTTGAAATTCTTAGAAACCAATTTACCTTTTTCCATGTTGGTATTCTTACAAAAACCCAAATGCACCCTATGGGTTTTACCCCTTCAGGTGGATCTAGCAAGGTCGTACCTTGTTGGTTTTCATTGAGTCTATCATTGATCTCATGACCTCAAGCCATTTTTTAGATTCAGGTCCATCAATAGTTTCTAGGTAGGTTGTTGACTCATCTCTATGATCAAATTGCCACCTTTTTGAGTTATAAGATATCATAATCTTCAAACTCAAGGTGTGTTCTACTAGAACTATGAGTTTTATGTTTACATAAGGAACTTGAGATTCCACAACAACTTATGATTTCCTTATTCCTATTGTGCCTCTTTAGGTTCTATGTTTTCTTATTTGTCTTGAGCATTTTGAGTTCTACTTTCACTCCCACTGATTTCTTTGGTACTAATTTCCATTTAGGAATTCAGCCATCGTAGCAAAAAACACTTTGTTGTCGGGTTGGAATATAAGTAGTATTCAACAAGATAACGTTGATGTGATTTGTGGATAAAGCCTTTTAAGAAACTATTTCTTATACACACTTTCAATCCTAATCACTATAAAATATACATTGGGACTCCTCCCATGCCATAACTCATATGGTGTCTTTTGAACCATTTTAGACAGTACATTATTTTAGTGTATAGCATGTGCCCAAAGGAAATCATAAGATCAACTAGATATGTTGATAATCACACCATGACTTAACATGGTGTGATTCCTTCTTTCTAATACACTCTAATGATATATTATCATTGTGTTTCAAGTGGATTTCATCATGATACACTTATCATGATCTCCCAGAAGGTCCTCAAACTTTTGGTTAAAATATTTCAACATTGATCACATCAATATATCTTAATACTTTACCAAGTAAGTTATGTACTTCATTCATAATCTTCTTGAACACTTCAAGAGATTCATACTTGTATTTCATTAAATATAAATTTCAATATATACTGATAACATCAATAAATATAATGATGCAGTGGTAACTTCCTTAGCATTTATTCTAAAAGGTCTATGTACATCAATATGCACTAGTCCTAATGGAATAGTTGATCTCCCACTACATCTAGTGAAGATTCTCTTGTCATATTACATAAAAAAATAAGACATGCATGCCTCTATTGGTTCAATAACCAAAAGATTCTAGATAACCATCATATGGATTCTAGAAATGTATTTCTCATGTATGTACTCTGTATGACAATGCTATGGGTATTCATTGTTTGAGTTATCAAGTCATTCAATATGTGTGTCATACACATTTTTGTCGTTAAAACTATCAAGCATAGTTTGTAAGACATAGGGCATTTCCATAAACGATCATATATTTTAAAATGAAACATAATGTTCTTGTCATACAAGACATATGAGGATTTCATCAATGACATGTACATAATAGCAATTCACTAATTCTATTATGTTCCCATGAATGACAACTCCCAACTTTAAAGGTAAAAACCCTTGATCCGCATAGTTCTAACTTACTTCTTCTCAGGTCCTGAAGTGGAGATCTCTATCTCTATCTTCTTCTTGAGATCCTCTATGAAGAGGACAATTCCTTTCCAACGTCCAAACAAGTGACAACGGTGGCACTTTCTTTTCTTTATCCTTTAAGTGTAAAGGACATATTCCTTTTACACTTACCCTTCTCCATAGCTTGAGTGTAGAAGACTTGGACTTATGCTTAGCCCCAGAACACTTCTTGGCCTTTCTTTTTCCCAAGGACTCACTTCCGCCGATCATCATTATGGATTTATGCTTCTTCTTCCTTGCTTTGGCAGCAACATGCCAATCATTTGATAAACTGACTATATGATTCATGCAATATTTGCATAATCATATTCATGGTGAACTCTTGAACTAAGAGAAATCCCAGTCATTCCACATGTCCATTCATATTGATCACATGGGGTTCTGCTAGACCTCCCTTTGTAAGTTTGCACTCAATTAGCACTTTGGAGACATTATACCTTCTTTGCTTTACATGATTCTTAAGATGTGTTACCATCTCAAGAATGTGCATGTTTTCATGTTGTTCATGCAACTCATAGTTTGTACAATAGTGCATTAGGTATTTAAACATGTGGCATGCTTCCATAAGCATCCATTTATCCTTAGGCGCATTTGGAGTGGGTTCCTCTGGCATTGTTCTATTAAGGACATAGAGATTTAGCTCATTGATGAGAACATTTCTCAAAGTCCTTAACCAATTGTGGAACTTTATCCCATTTTGCCCTTCTTGAGGATTGATCACAATTTGAACGTGTTTATTTTGACATTTGATTCTACAAAGAAATATTGCAACTTTTTCAAAACATTTTTATTTGGTTTGATTTTATAAATTTATGATATTAATTAGGTCTTTAATTATTATCACTCCCACTATTTTATTCAAATTGATAGTCCTAAGTATCAATTTAGAATATTGCAGCATATACTATTCTAGTGGGCCAAGATCCATATTTCATTAAGTCATGACTCAACTTTGGCTGATCACCCACAACTTGATTTTTTGGGTAGTCTAACTTGCCAATTTCATTTCAATACAACTCTTAGATAAGATGATATGCACAATTCTTTGCCATAATCATTTTCATGCCTCTGGCGCTTGGTCTCCCCAAGTTATCACTAGTCCAGCCTGACCCAAAAGACGACACGATAATAATGCACCCCGCTTTGGAAGAAACTACATTACTACCATCACACTTCCAAGAGATAGACGACACACCACGCTTTGGCATAAACTACGCTTGGTCAATCAAGCTTTTCATGTGTGCTACTTTTAGAAGGCATCTAAGACATTGATATTTTAGTTGAGGGAGTTTGTATGTATAAATACATATACTTTATCCAATCACCACATATATAGTATGTATCATATACATGCTATAACCACAAATGAGAACATGCAATAAAACACACAAGTGACGGTTATGGCCATACTAATGTAATTCCTTAGAGCCATAAGAAATTACTGCAACCTATGGTTAACGTCACATGCAACCTATTATTGGTGAAGATCTGTTCTTGAACCAATCCGGGTTGATCGGTTCAACTCTTGAACCAGCCTTCTCGCCTACTGATCGCTTGGTTCAACTCTTCTGAAACGTTTGTCTGGTTCTTAGGTCCAAGAAGCGTCTGGACACCCCATGCAATCAGTTGGTCCACCAATCGATCGGTTCACCCTCCATTTATCTGGCCTTCACAATCCTCCATTCGATTGGGTCGTCTCACGAGCCGCTCATTTTTCCTTTGTGCAGATCGTCATCTCACATTAAAACATAAATTAAAACTATCCTATTTCTTATTACATTATATATGGGAAAACCTTGAGTTATATTTGAGGAGAAATAGGAAGAATAACATTAATTTGCATTTGGAAAGGAGAGAGAGGCTCGGTACGCAGACTGATTAACAAAAGGTATAAATAACCACAACCATGTACACATAGATACGAGATTTTGGCCATAATCATGCTTCACATCCACCATCAAAAATTATTTTATGGCGAAACATGTAAATTTCATATATATATGTTTGGGTTATTTAAGTGGTGATTAGATAGATGTGCACATCAACCAATTTAAATATTCACATCACATGCAATTAATAAATATGGTAAAATAAAAATATGATCATATTGATTATCCCAAAACATAATTGATTGACGTGGCTCTAATACCGTTGTTGGCAAATACGACATCAGATAGGAAGCGGAAACAAAATTTTTACTGACATGTTTCCAATTAACCATCACCATAGCATCAATAACTATGCAATAGGAAGGATGGTTTCACGAAGATATACCTAGTCCTAAAGCAAGTCTGGCGACAATCCTCATCGATGTAGATGCACACTCTATCTTGGATGGTGTCTGTGCATCTCTTAGTTGCACTGGGACTCGTCTGACTAATCCTCCATGGACATCAAACTCATACAACTACTGCAGCGGCTCCTATGATCTCGCCATAGACTGCGAGTTGATGTTGCCCTCCTAGCAGCAGCTGAAAGACTCCTGCCTCTAGAGTAGTTCACATGAACCAACTAGAACTCCTGTCGCCCTGCTAGAATAGACAAGAAGGATTTGTCACGCCCATTGGTGTACTAGTCACCAACTTGATCTCATACAACAATGATCCTCAGTTGTTTCTCTCCCTTGGCTATCCCTCCCTAGTCGAGTAGGACTTTCCTAGGCTCTAATGGTTACCACAACCAGAGAGGAGAACAATTTTCAGAGCAACTGATTCTCAATTTTTTGTGTTATAGTTGTGCTCTGAGAATCCCCCAATACCCCTCTATATATAGGAGGGGTTAAGGTCAGGGTTCCCAGTCCCCAACCAATATAGGACTAAAGTGGGAGTGGAAGGGACCATAAGATCTTGAATTTTCACAACAATTCTGGATATTTTGCAACCTGCGTGCGCCAAAACGTTCGTATCGCCCATCAATACGGTCAGCTCACACATGAGATGGTTGTTTCACTTAGTCATATGTCATTTTCCAATTTTTCACATATGTTAGTAATTTAATTCCAATTAGTACTCAAAATGACGTCAACACCAATCCTTTGTGCAATCGAATTGCACCCCCAAAATAGCCGTTTGGTGCATGTGAGATGGGCATCTCGCACCATGCCATACAGATGCTTATCACAAGCGAGACGGGCATATCGCATCCCGGGTCAGGCAGAATTCCAACCAATGCACAATACAATAAGCCTGACACTCCAAACGACAATCTTAATGCTTGAACTGATTGTCTGAACGTCCAGTCAGCTGATTTGTTGCGTGAATTGAATATCTAAACATTTTAGTAATCAATCCAATCATCATTAAAGATCAAACTCCTCTTCCATATGAGTTCCTATGTGTGTGACCCTATTGGTCTCATATTACGTTGGTAGTGAATGTCCATAACAACTTATGATATCATAAGCAATGAGCGGTGCCTAGTCACATATCATTGCAACCCAAGTAAATGGAAAGTTGGAGAACAACTTCAACCTACAATCTGTCTATGGTGTTATAGTGTTTGTATAGTTCCTTTGTCACTAATATCCAAATTGAACTAGAGGCATGGAGTAGTCATCCTCATTATTATTCAATCTTGTACCTTGAACTAGAGCAGACTGCATGAGATATATGTAAGATCAATATCACATATTGACTTGCATGCGTAAGGCAATACTTAACCCAGTCTCACTAATCAAGAGGCCTTGGATATCATACTCCAATATCTATCACTCACAGTCAGTCCCCATGTGTTAAAGTCACCCAATCATCACCTTTATAACAACCCATGTTTTAGGACTGCGTTTGATGATGTCAAAGTGTACCCAACAACATGTGATGAGTGCAGTGATTTTAGGTCTAAGAACCACAACCACCACCATCACTGTGAGAGATGACTATGACTTCCATGATGATGACTTCCATGTGTCAGTCACATAGTGGGTCTATCTAATACACTATTCTCTAACATGTATCTGTGTGCTTGGTTTGATATTGCCATATCATGACTAATGAGACTCTGTCATCAACCAACTCACACTCTGATCTTATGTGTTATTGTTGTCTATCTACCTTCCACTATAACAACTGATCATGGACATAACGAGAATGTATTATGTGCTCTTAACATCCATACGATCTCATTTCTTCCAAGTCACATACTTGAAGTCATTGAGTAATATCATTCTCTAGACATTTATTATGTTATTCATTATCTCATAACTGAATATACAAAATAAATTGGAAGCTTGCGTTAATTATTAATCAAATCAATATAATGTTATGCCATCTCAATCATCACATGATTGGCTCTCTGGGCATACATACCAACAAGAAGTATGTTCCCAAAAGTAACTTCAGTTTGCTAGTTCAGTCTCAAGTTCTCGCTTGACATTAGCGAACCCACAGGTCAGGACGGGGTGGAGCGCTCTTTCTATTTCCATGTGGGATGATGATGACATCAAGGTAGCAAACAAAACAACTCCATTTTGTTATTTCCCCTCCCCAAAGATGATCCCTCTGCATTGGACCGGTGAATAAGAGAATTGAGGTGGCCAAAAAAGCACTTGGGCGCTCTACCTACGGTGTACTTAGATACATATATCTTTTTTTCACATGGATCATGATGGGGAGGGTCTCATAAATATATCAAAATATGTATTTCCAGAGACTTCTTGATTGAAAAATCCCCCTCTTTCTCATCAGATTGGGCCATCTATAGATCAATTTAAAAATAGCACACACATGAATCTCACTTTTCCTTCAGTTCTGATGTAGAATTGAGCTCTATTCTAGAAAGAGGAACAAAGTGACTGTATGAGAGAGGTACAAAGTGACTCGACCTTCAAGGAGAGGTACAAAGTGATTTGAGTGAAGCAAGAGGAACAAAATATAAAGAATTCAGTCAGCTTGCTTCACACCCAACAATTCTCCTTGCAGGGTGGACAGAAAGATTCAATTCGTTCTTCATTAGTATGGGTAGTGGTTGATCGTATGAAAAAGAGTGCACATTTCCTATCTTGTAAAATCGTTGCCACCATTTTTGAGATGGCTCATATGTATATTCAGGAGATAGTACATCTTCATGGGAGAGGAACAAAGCAACTGTATGGGAGAGATACAAAGTGACTCGACCTTCAGGGAGAGGTACAAAGTGACTCAAGCGAACTGAGAGGAACAAAATATAAAGAAGTAGGCCAGCTCACTTCGTGCCCAAAAATTCTCCTTGCACAGTGGAAAGAAAGATTCAACTCGGTCTCCTTCAGTATGTGTAGTGGTTGATTATATGAAAAAGAGTGCACACTTCCTATCTTTTAAAATCCCTACCACTATTTCTGAGATGGCTGGCACATATATTTAGGAGATAGTACATCTTCATGGTGTCCCCCTTTCTATTGTTCCCAACTGGGACCCAAGATTTACTTAAAAGTTGTGGAAACATGTTCAATATGAGTTGGGAATTGGGCTTCACTTCAATACCACTTATCACTCTCAGACGACTTCTTGAGTTGACTTTCTAGGGAAATGAGATAAGGGGAAAGTTGGGCATGGAGTTCATCATTGACATGTACCAAGAAGACCTGTTCGAGCACACCTTCCACAATGACAAAGGTTAGGGAGGGAAGAAAGAACTGAATTGACTCCTCCACTGGATTTCATTAAGGCCTTTGATAGAGTCTCATCACGGGGAACATATTTTTTGTCCAAGAAGCCATTTATGAAGCCAAACGAGGGAAAAGAGGTTGGTGAAAAATGCTTTGAGATTTCTACAAAGCGGGGGATACAAAAGAGGAGGACAGAATTCTATGAAATTGATGCACCTACAGACTATTTGACCAAGCAGTGCTCAACCCCGTCATTGATGGTTGGCAACATGGATTTTTAGGTATGTGTTGTGATGATTTTGAGTGTCTTATCTTCTTTTAAGGATCCCAAATTGGATGTGCCGAGTGGATGGTCCAACTACATAACTTCTTCTTTTTCATTACTTCCATGGTTGCGCCTTATAGCATGGCATCACCTATAATATTGAAATGGTTCATCAATAGAGATGTTCCCACATGTGCCCCTTCTTTTAATGGTACTATAATTCCTATTATGATCCCTTTTTTGTTGGTATATATTTTGGGAAATTTATATTTCCATGGATGGAGCAAAAAGTGGAGTGTTAGTTAGAGCAAGCCACCCAGTGCTATTACCACACTGAAGGGGGAGACACTCATCCTCCTAAAATGATTTATTTCGTTTCTTTCCCATTCTTCATTTCCTTCTTCTCTAACGAGGGGGGGGAATGGGGAGGACTTGTCATATTTAGAATCTTTTTGTGGTGTGATATGTTTACTATTTTTTCATACCGTCTTCTCTTTACCACACGAGAGGTCAGCAAAGCATGATCAGAGAAAGAAAGGCCAATGACTTCAAGGGAATGAGAAAGGACTAAATTCTAAGATGAGATGCCCTAGGAAACCACATATGGAAAGAAGGATCGATGGTTTTTGGCATGGGGATTTCCTTGTCCCCCCTTCGTTGGGTGGTGCTTGTTTGGGGGTGTGCCACCAGAAATTAGGCTTGAAGCTCTCGCCTTGCCAATGAGCCAACTGCTGATGGCTTTTGATCACAACTACTACCAAAAAGTGAACATGAAGATTCATATTTTACAAGGGGGAGGGTGCATCTTTATGTTGGGCATTATTCTATTATACGACCTGATGGCTTATGTGCGACTTGTGGCCCACACCTCCCATTTGTTCAGGGTGTGTGGTGTGAACTCTAATTTGATCCAGGTATCCAATCCCGCCATTGAGATGCTCAGTTGACTCTTCCCTCTTGATAGGAAGATGGCTTATTCCAAAATTCATGCATAAGGGTAAGGAACTTTGGATGAAAGGAGGTGAATGGGTGTCATCCTCTCTTCTCAGAAACCCCCAATGCTGACCACACTGAGACACACAAAAGCATGGGTAATGCCAGTTGGCAAAGTAGCAATAAGCAGTTTGGGAGATTCAAAAAGAGAGGTCCTAATGATATCATATATGTTCGTTCTGCTCCTCATGGAGTAGATCCCACTTCCAACTATTTTTTTGACTAGGGAATGGGAAATTCCCACTAATGCTGGAAGGCCATCTAGGCGGTGAGCATGGTGGGAATGGGCTTCCCAAAAAACCAACCTGTATACATATAGGGCAACATATAATGAAGGGGATTCCCCCTGTTTGCAAAGATAGAACATGTTGTTAAAGGAGGACGTGGGCACTTGAGTTAGGGCAAGGAATAAGAGAGCCATTCCATTTATTTTCGGTCGAGGTTGTCTTGTAGTTGGGTGGGTACGAGTGGTGTCTGAGCAACAGACTAATTCACCACCTCTTTTTGGGGAAATACGATGCAAATTGTTGGAATGGGTTTCTAATTGTTGGAATAAAAATAACGCGAAGTGTGAGGGGGAAAAGGATGAACCCTTGTGAAGAAGAAAGTTGGTACCCACCCCCTTCCTTGCCCATCCTGATGGAAAGCAGTTGGACCTCCCCATGTCTCCTCAACTCCCCCCTAGGCCCGAGCTGTATGAGGAAGAAACTTGTCCCACATAAGGTTCGGAGGCTAAGCCCCAACCCAACAGTAATGGTGCGGCTTTGGTCAACTAATACGAATAAGATACAGTTCACTCAATGATTGCCATTAGGTTCCAAATTCCATACGGGGAAGGAGCGTTGTTGTTTGCAAAGTCTCAATCATTTACATGGACCCACTTCTCATGGAAATTTTGAGAATTTGATGATTTATAATCCAAAGAATGATCTATTCATGTTTGAGCATGATGAATCACTTTGTTCCTTCTTTTTTCTTTTTCCCTTTCCTACCTCATATGAAAATGGAAAAGTGTTGCATTTTCTGCATCAGTGGACGAAGAATCATGAACAGTTGAATTTCTGGTTGACCATGTTCCCAGAGAAAAGGTACTTTTTTTCCATTCCAGGAAGGACTCACTTTTTTATTCACTGATCCTAGAGAATAAAACCTTATGACTCGACAGAGGTAAAGATGGTAAATTCAAGAAGAACCATTGCCTAAATGCCTAATCAATTTTGGATTTACAAACTATAACAAACCAAGCACAAAAGAGGGGAAAAGCAATTCATACTTCAATCATCCAAGATGAGTACTCCTACAACAACAAGAGAGCTTGTGGGAAAGATCTAAATTCCCATGAGGGGAATCTATTGATTATGATGCTATGCTGGAGTCATCATGACTACTAATGAAGAACTAAGGTTGGGTTGACTACCCTGGAAGGGGATAATTGCATGCAACCAGGAAGTGTTTCTTTCTTTCTGGGGGTTTAACTATGGTTGTGGTATTAGTTCTTATAGGCACGAATGCCTCTAGAGTTCAGTGTGGTGGATTTGGCTATGGAGGTTGAGTTGCACTAGGACATGGATTCCATTGTCATCTAGAGTGTACATGGTGTGGAATCCCAGTGAATTTGGTAATTGGTGGATCGAGGTGCTGAGGTAATGGTGAAATGAGTCCTCCTTTTTGTAGGCATCAAGCATAGATAGAAGTTAGATAGGGATAAGAGCATGTATGCTGTAAAGTCCTAGAGGTAGTGAGAATCGGGTAAGAGAGAACACTCAAAAGATGATGTGCCACTTGTGACTCAGAGTCTGACTTGGCTACAACTGATATTTGTGTGAGATATAGGACCAAAGTCCACATTGATTTGGATATAATTATATAGGTATTTGGATATATATATATATATATATATATATATATATATATATATATATATATATATATATATATATATAGAGTCAGGCTAGAATACACTCGAGTGTACGGATCGCACGATTACACTCAAGTGTGTTTTCATATCAAGACTATTTTTTGCAAAATGTAAACCGTTTATCTTCACCGTCATACTATAACTAGGCTACAAACAAATTTTGAGCCCATTTGGATGAGTGTAAGTCACTCATCCAAGGGCAACAAAATCGATGCGCGAAACTAATTTGAAATGCATAATTTTTGTGGTCTTCATAACATGAGCTATACATATCCAAATGTGCTCAAATTTTGTGTATGAGTTGTTCACAAGATGTTTAAGAATATCAATGGATTCGATTTAAAAAAAAAATATTGCATCATGAAAAACTACTTGAGTGTATTCTAGCCTGACTCTCTCTCTCTCTCTCTCTCTCTATATATATATATATATATATATATATATATATATATATATATATATTATTTTCTTTTAAATTCATTTACGACATCAAGGGCTATCCTTAAGAGACCAAATTTTGCATGCTGCCTTAATATATAGTGAGGAATCTAAATTTCAATTTGGTTTCCAGTTTTAAGGGTCACAATCACATATCATTTCCTTTTTACGTTAAAACCTCTATTTAAATCTCTAGGATTATTTAAAAAACAATTAAGGGATCATATTTTGAGGAAATACAATTATAATTTTGAGAAAATCATATATATATATATTATTGGACCAATATATGCACATTGATTGGGTCAATTTTAATTTAACCTCATATGTCACGTATTAATCATTTAGGGCTACAACTGCGCATATAATATATCACAATCCAATTATTATTAAAATCATGTGGGAAAGGAATATTCTATGTAACTTAGTTACTTAAAACTCTATTAGAACCAATTATAACCGCATTTTATCTATTTGACATATTTGAAATCGACTCAGAAAAATAAGGGTTTATCATTTAAATCCAAGGTGAAAATTTATTATAGGGTAGATTAAGGCTTGAAAATTTTAAGTTAGGGTTGTCAATTCATGTTAAATTATATGCTTTTTTAGCATCAAAATTTGAGGATGTTACAATTCTGCCCACCTTAAGAAAAAAATTTCCTCAAAATTTCAACATAATACCCACCTTAGGGTTTTCCACATCCTAACTTGCAAACTCAACATGCATTTCCATCTAACTGAAACTAGGGTTTTAACTAGGTCATACCTTCTTCATTAACTTCCCTTAATCCTTAATGTCTTGGGATTCAATTTTTGACATAGGTCTCTACTATGCAAGTGCATCAATTTTAGGTGGTTAACCATTTTAGGTCTTCTATATCAACTCTCTTGGTGGAACCTCTGAACTTGAGTTGGCCATACACAAATCTAAACGTGTGAGAACTCATCATGCTACTACTAGAGATCTGAGTAGAATACATGTCCCATTCAACATATGCTAGTAATAAAAAGAATAGATGCATAATAAGTCTTTTTGCTCTTAAAATTTCCTATAAAATTCCCATTTAGTTGGCCATCACCATTAAGAAGAAGAGATGACATGCCACTATCTATGGTAGAATTTACACAAAGGATATGAATGAGATAATATCCTATCTCTAACACATATGTTCATAGATATCTATCTAAACTTGTATTTCTTGTAGGTTTCTTACCTCTCAATTAAAACTAATAAACATTCTAACTCCTTGACTTCCTATTTTTATACATATCTTTTGTATCATTAAAGGAGGGATGCTACAACTATGAAATGATGAGAAAAGTCTGTTGACCAACTATACTTTTTAGCTCTAATACCATTATTGTAACACCCCAATTTTCTAAAATATGTATATTGCTAGGCATAATCTTAATTCTCATCATGATGTCATAAAAATGATAAACATTGCACAAAAATATAAATTATTGAACTATCATATGATACACTTTCAATTTTGCACATCTTAAGATCATAATGTGAACCCCACACTTTTAAACTATTACATAGTTTTCATAACTTGAAAGAAAATCTAGTTGGATCATTCTATTATTGTTGGCACACCACCAAGTTTTGGGTCCTAGATTTGTTCTCGAGTTGTATGCTCCTTCTCTAAGCTCCTTTATCCTTATTTACTATAGACATCACGTCCCCAACCATGCTAAGCAAAATAGAAACTATGTTAGAGTAAGTGGGACTTAGTAACATTATATGAACTAAAATATAAACTATAATTTTGAGAAACCATAACTAAAATTTATTATAAACATTGAATATTATTGATATCATTTATCATCATCTTGTTTCACTTAATCAATGACATTATTATCTTGGGATGACTATTTTGTCCTTCATCTATAAGTTCTCCCAAGAGCATGAAGTAGAGTCTCTTCGACATTCTCACATCTGCCACAAATTGCATTTTCAGTAATTCTCCTGTGTACCTCCTCTTATTACTCAACAAGCCTTGGTGGCAGATCAACCGCAAAAGAACTTTGTATTTCTGGGGCATTTGTAGTCGCCACATACTATTTCATGAGCCATCCACATTTCTACCTAGTTCCTTTCTTAGGATAGCATAAGTAGTACGGTGGTAAACTTACCATTTGTCGTGTGATTCCAAGCAATTACATCTTCACCTCTATGAGGGAATGGAGGAGGGATCATGTACAACCACATTGTAACTTCCTGAGGGAAAAAGTCCTCAATAGAATCTTTTGTCCCAATCATCACTTTGAGTAGTCATACCTGAGACCCTTAGGTCTAGGAGTTCAGTAGGAATACTCTTCTTAACATGATGAATATAAGGTCAATAAATAAAATTTATTTTAAAAGTTTAAATAGTAACATTTCTTTAGGAGCTTAACAAATGAAACTGCTCTCCATAGCTTGAATATAAAATTTCTCTCAGAAGCTTGATTTGTGCCAAAAAAGTGAATACTTGGAAGGAACAATATCATCAATAAAACTATTATTAATATTATTCTTGAGAATAATGCCTTAAGTTCATTGACTTTGACTTTAAGAAATAAATACATATTGTCATCATAATTTTGATGAGAATACTATACTAGAAATTCATAATTTGAATTATAAGCATTAAATCTTGCAAGCATCGATTGGAACTATATATGCAATAACCTTGTAAGTGATTTTCATTAGTGTAAGTAAATGAAATCCCTTTACTAATACGTATTACTGATAGCACATGATCCACTTTCATATATCTTAGAGAAGATCCTAGTTTCACATCTTAGGTTGATGAAATCTAAACCTCTTGAAATTAATATAGCTTTCATCAACTTCAATCTTAATTAGAAATTAACCCCAATCATAGGTCTTATACAAAAACATGGTCTGGGATGATTGAATGTAAGTCTTGAAAATCGAAGAATTAGATTTCTTATTCAATATCCTTTCCCTTGATTATTTATATATTTTTTTACAAAAGCTGAATTAATGTTGAATTATTGTAGTTTTGACCAAGTGAAAGATCCACATGTTAAGCATTAGGCACATTCCAGTATGTGGGCCCTTTTGCTTGTTGGACTGATAGGAGTTGACCACATGGTCAAGGCCTCCCAAATGAAATGTGCAATCAGAGAAAGCTACAGACATGTAAATTCCAAAACTGCCCAAGTCAAAGTGTGATAAACAAGTAGAGATTCGGGGGCAAAATCATAAACTAAATGCTTATCATCTTATTTTAACTCATGATGAATAGGAAAATTCATAGCTCAAAACCCAGGAGAAAATGTTGGATGGAAACCCAATACATAGTCATGGGGTTGGCCCAGAAAAATAGATTATTATATTCACAATGCTCTTATATCCATAGAGAGTCCTAACTCAAGTCAAGGTGTGGTCGGGGGCACCTAGAACTGCTTCTACCAGGACTAGATCAAGGAGGTTCTTGGAAGCAAGAATATGATCAATAACTCAACACAAATCCTAGAAACAAAACCCTATGTATGAGTGGAGACAAAGATAAGAAAACCAAGAAGAACCATTACCCAAACACCTAAATTGATCATGGATTTATGAATTGCAACAAGCCAAGCACAAAAGAGGGGAATGGAGATTCTTACTTCAATCGGCCAAGATCAATACTCCAATGAAAACAAAGAAATCATGGGAAAGATCTAGATGGACATGAGGGGAATCTATTGGTTCTGATGCTATGTTGTAGTTATGATGACTACTTTGAAGAGCTGATGTTGGGTTAGAGGCTCTGAAAGTGGGTACTCACATGCATCTAGGGGATGGTTATTTTGGGGGGGGGGGTTTCAAAATGGTCATGGTATCGGTTCATATAGAAACGTAGGCCTCTAGAGTCCAGAGTTGGTGGATTTGTCTATTGGAGGTCGAGTTCTGCTAGGACATGGAATCCATGGTCGTCTAGATTGTACATTGTATGGAATATCGATGAGTTTGGGATTGAGTGGATCAAGGTGTTTCCACGGTGGTGAAAGGAGTCTTTGTTTGTGGTGAAATTGATCATAGACAGAGTTTAGAGACATGGAGGAGTGCGACTATTGTAAAGTCCTAGTGGAAGCAGAAGTCAGGTAAGGGAGAAGACTCATAAGCTTAGGCACAACTTGTGACTTAGAGTCTGACCTGGATACAACTCCTATTTGCATGATACATAAATCATTGATTAAAGGCATGTGACCAAATTACACATTGATTAGGATACAATTATGTAGGAATATGGATATATCTAGGTTATTTTCTTTTCAACTCAATTAGGGAATCTAGGGTTATCCATAAGAGACCAGATTTTGCATGCCTAAATTTATAGTGAGGAATCCAAATT